>CM044904.1:57512049-57778230 GCA_024500145.1 Gentiana dahurica var. dahurica | reverse complement strand
TTAAGTTTATTCACCCCCCCTCTAAACTTAACTAAAGCCTTTTCAAGGGACCAACAGGGTGAAGAAAGACAAACTAGGAAATGCTCCCGTTCCTCAAGAAGCACGACTGCTGGGTGGACATAGTTTCGAGGTGTGCACTCGAGACTTGAGTCTCCTCTATCACCTAGCCCACTTGGAGGAGGTGGGCCGGTTCCATACGCAAACCTTCACGCCCAAGATCAAGAGAATCGTAGGATGTTCCTTATTTGTTTGCTTTTCACATTTGCTATTTGTCGAGTCTAATAACTTGTCATTTGTTGATCAAAACTAACCTGTTCTTTTCATTCTGCAGTGGGAAGGTTTTCCAAGGTCACCGATCCTACCCGGATTCCTCTATCGGCAGTCGTGGCTGCTCCACCTCTCGCGGGTCGGGCTACTTCTGACTTGCATGTGGCTGAAGTCAGGGCGCCTTCTTCTTCCCGAGAGGGGGGTGCCTCTCAACCTGAAACAATCCATGCTGCCATTGAATCAACGGTGTCGGCTCGATCTTCCGAGCCACCTCCGCCCACCAGCGGCCTATCAGTCCGATTTGGCTCGCTTCGGGATGAAGAGGAAGAGGAGTTAGTCGACGTGACTCCCGCTGTCGAGGTTAATGTCGAGGAACAAGCGACATGAACCAAGAAGAGGCCGACTGTTCCAGAGCTGATGAAGGAGCAACATCGGCAGTCGAAGAGGCCCAAAATTGTTGAAGCTTCTATCGAGCCAGAAGTCGATGTGAATTGGGTCGCTGACGATTGCGCGGCCTTGGAAGATAAGGCCTTGGCTCAGCGCTCCGGAAGTCGAACCGCCTCGTAAGTCGATAGCGTTTTTTCCGTTTAAATGTTGATTTCCCCCGAGGCCTTTGCCTTGTCTATCATTTGACATTTCTTTATCTTTTGTAGAGAAACATTCTCAGCCGAGAGGCTGCCCGGAGGCTGGCCAAAACGGGTGAGTTAGCAGATGACCTGCGGAAGGAGAATGGTAGACTGTTGCAGGACGTCGTTGCGAAGAACGCCGCCAACGCCATCATGGATTCTCATTTCGATGAGTTAAAGCACGAGGCATCTGCCGAATGCCGAAGTGGCAGGATAAGCTGACGGTTGCTGAGAAGGATAACCCGACTGTAGACTGAAAGGCATGACCAGGGTAGGGAGTTGCTTAAGCTGGCTCAAGATTACGAGAAGGTGCAAGGGTGACACAAGGCTTCATTGGAAGACGTGGTGAAGGCTCGACATGATAGAGATGCGCTACAATCTGAATTGGATCGAGCACGCGCGCAGGTCGAAACAGCTAAGACCAACGCGATCATGGAGTGCCGTAAGTCGGCCAACCTTGACGCAGATCTAGAGGTGCTCATGCGTGCATCAATGATGGGTGGCTATACTCTGGCAGTGAATCAAGTGAAGGCTGTCAATCCCGGAATTTGACATGTCGACACTCGAGACACCGGTGTTTTACAATCCCGACTCGGAGCCACTATACGATCAGTACGTCGAAAAGTTCCAATAGGGGCAGTCTTTGTCCATCAAGTATGGTCCTTCTACTCCTGCTCCTGCTGCTGATCCGACTGCTATTGATCCGACTTCTGCCATTCCAGAGCCGACTCCTAAAGCCGACCCTTGACTGTTGTCTTTCTTTTGTTGATTTGTAGTGTGAACTTAAAATTTTGTAATTTGAATCGACTTTGGCTGGTCTTTTGACCTGGCCTTGTTTGTAATGATTTTGTCTTGAATTTGATTCGATTTTGCTATGTTTTTCTTTCCTTTCTTGTTATCTTACTTGTCTTGATATTTGAGTCTTTCGCTTGTCGAGCCTTTGGCTCTGTCCGCTAATCGTTTTGTTTGGTATTTGATTTACCGGTGTTGTATTTTGCCCCCCAAGTGTATTATGAACCTCTGGTTCTTATTGCACTTGTGATCGACTCGCTTGCCTTAGCCTTTTTCGCCTTCTAGGCTCCTTTGGCTGGGACTGGTGGCCCGACCATGCGAACCATCTCTCTGCCTTTGCATTTGTTGCCTTATAGGCCTACTTTGCTTTTGGCTTTACTGAGATGTCCGACCTACGGATTTCTACTCGTTGTCGACTGTTTTGCCTTTAACATTTTGTATCACATTGGACTTGTAACGTTACGGCTATAAATCCTAACAAACACAGAAACATCTCGAGAAAACACAAGTTTATTAGAATACTCATAAGATTGTCTCATGGACTTATTACAAGATTTAAAATTGGAAAGTAAACAAAAGTTCATCGAAGCAAAGCTTATCTCAAACATAATATTTCCTCAGATTGTTGGCGTGCCAATGTCGAGGAAATGTGGTTCCATCTGCCCCCCCAAGTTGATATGACCCTTTGGGGTGGACCTTCAGAATCGGATATGGGCCTTCCCAAGTCGGGGTCAACTTTCCGATCGCTTCCTGCCGACTTGCTTCGTTCTTTCTCAGAACCAGATCTCCGAATTTGAAGTATCTGTGTCTGACCCTCGAGTTGTAATAATGAGAGATCTTCTGCTTATACCTTGTCATTCTAGCTGAGGCTATCTCTCTTCGTTCTTCGACGTTATCCCTCTCCTGTTGGAGTTCGGGGTCATTTGTCTCAACATTGTAGGCCAGAACTCGAGGAGAAGGGACACCAATCTCGGCGGGTATCACCACCTCGCACCCATATACCAAAGAGAAAGGAGTTTCTCCTATCGATGAATTAGAGCTGTCCTATACGACCATAGGATGCTCGGAAGTTGTGTTGCCCAATCTCAACCTTCTGCCTCTAGTCTTTTCTTTAACCTCAGCTTGATATGTCGGTTAGTTTGCTCAACTTGACCGTTTGCCTGTGGGAGAGCCACTGAGGTGAATCGCTGATCGATATGGTATTCGCTGCACCATTCTCTAACTTTTCGATCTTCGAACTGGGTACCATTATCCGAGATCAGAGCCTTCGGAATGTCGTACCTGCATAGAATGTCGACCCACAAGAATTTTTTGATGGTGGCAGCTCGGATGTCGGGCAAAGCCTTAGCTTCTACCCATTTCGTAAAGTAATCCACAGAACGACCATATATTTGAGATTTCCCGGGGCTCGGGGTAGAGGTACAACAATATGACTCCCCACTGATCAAAAGGCCATGCTGACGAGATGACATTCATGTATTGTGCTTGTTGATGAGAGATATTATCGTGGATCTGACAAGAGTTGCATTTCTGGACAAGATTATTCGCATCTCGTTGCATCGACGGCCAAAAGTAACCAGCTAACTTGCATTTTTGAGCCAGCATACTGGCCCCACAGTGATTCCCACAGGCTTCTTTGTGAATTTCTTCTAAGAGATATTCGCCTTCCGTCTCGGAGACACACCTCAACCATGGGCTTACAAAGGATTTTCGATAAAGGATGTCGTCGAAGAATGCGTATCTAGCTGATTGAGTCGGATCTTCCTGGATTGGACCTTGTCGGATGGTAGAATTCCGTCTTTGAGGTAAAGAGCGATTGAGTCCATCCACGTGGCCTGCTGAGTGATCGGCTGGGCCTTCGCTTCGATGTAACTCCTATCGGTCAATAACTCGACTAGAACCTTCCTACTCGAGACGAAGTTCGATGCCAGCTTGGAGAGTGCATCGGCCCTTTTGTTCTGACTTGGGAACTTGCTCAAACTGAACCGTTTTGAACTTAGGTACGAGGCTTTGGACCACTGCTAAGTAATTCTTCATGGTTTCTTCCTTAGCCTCATACTCCCCTTTCACATGATTTACCACCAATTGGGAGTCACTGTACACTAGCAAATCCTCGACACCCAGCTTCAGAGAAAGTTTTAGACCAGTTATCATGGCTTCATACTCGGCCTCGTTGTTCGTTGATTTAAAATCGAATCGAAGGGCGTACGGGAACTCTTCGCCTTTTGGGCTTACTAGAAGGAGACCTGCTCCTGCCCCTTCCTTACTCGATGCTCCGTCAACTTGGAGAGTCCATTTTTCCTCTGGACTTTGCTTCTCCTGGTCGAGCTGGATGGAAATCCCTTCAGCTAAGAAATCGCCAAGGCCTGTGCTTTTATCGCAGTTCGAGGGACAAACTCGATGTCATACTGGGCCATTTCTACTACCCATTTCGCCAGTCGACCCGAGGTGTCTGCCTTCGCTAAAATCTGCTTTAATGGTTGGTCCATGACTACCACAATAGGATGAGCTTGGAAATATGGCCTCAACTTTCTCGAGGCATGAACAAGACATAATGCTAACTTCTCAGCTGGTGAGTACCAGATCTCGGGGCCATGTAATGCTTTGCTGACAAAATATATAGGCACCTGGCCATGTACCCCTTCTCGGACTAGAACCGCACTCACTGCTTTCTCGCATACTGCCAAATAAACTAACTTTCTTTCCCCTTCTCGAGGAGAAGTGAGGGTAGGTAACTCTGATAGATAAGCTTTCAACTCCTCGAAGGCTGTCTGACATTCATTATCCCAATGAAAAGGACTGGCCTTGCGGAGAATCTTGAAAAATGGTAGTGCACGCTATGCGGATCTCGACAAGAATCTATTGAGGGCAGCCATCCGACCAGTGAGTCTCTGTTCCTCCTTTGTGTTTCGAGGTGCGGGCATATTCTTCAAAGTGTCGATCTTGTCCGGGTTTGCTCGAATCCCGTCTTCCGAAATCATATATCCCAAGAACTTCCCCGACCTGACCCCAAAGGTGCACTTTTTTGGGTTTAGTCTCATCTGTGTTTCCCTCAATACTTCAAATACCTCTCGTGTTGGAAAGGTGTCCTAAACCCAATCGGGTTGGACCGGATCCGACCGGGTCGGGTCGTTTACAGTCTATTTAGTTCATATAATAACTTTATTATGATTAATAAAAGCACTTATGTTATTATATATTGTTTATCTTCACATTATTTGTTGTGTATACATAGTAACGTCGCTAGTATCAATCTGTGATAGAGAAACCATGATAGTGATTATGGTTGATGAGATCTCACTATAACAAGGTTGGTACTTAAATGTCTCTAGTCTTATATATTATCAAATGGGACATTGATAGTATAATCAGACTAGCACGTATTGGATGTCTTCTATCTTTTAGAAGATAGGGATAGATCTCGTCTATCGAAGTGTAGGGACACTTGGACTGTACATGGACGTGTATTAGAGACTGCGTACGTTAGACTGACCCACTTACATTAAGTGTCACACTATGTGGCGGTTGTGTAATTATCCTTTTGACCGGAGTCTTCATGGCATCACGGTGTGGATTGTCATGCTTTGACACTATTGAGATTTCTCCTAACCACGGGGCGATCATGCGGTAGTGATTGGATATGATATTGAAGCATGCGGAGTATACATGATTGGTCGTCCGGGAATCGCGTATCCCATGATTGGGATCGAATATCCGAAATGGCCTTCTTATAAGGAATGTCTAGCTCTCGAAAATCTTTGCAAAGTGGGAGTAAATGTGTTATTCCGAGAGAGCATGATATCCAGATTATAAGATACGATCGTCAATGTGACACTCGAGATACGATCGTATGGATATTATTACAGCGATAGGATTGTAAGTTACACGGTAACTGTTTCACATGAAAGGTAGTAGTCATTGCTTTTGACTCTTCCGATGATTGAGGGTCACGGTGTGTTGCTAGACACTATCCCGTGATCGTTAGGTATGAAGGGCATTTTAGTAAATTGCACTTTGTGTCTACGGCCAACATATTCGGAAGCATGTCGGGTTACACACATAGGAACATCGAGTAGGATTAAAAGGCGGTTATAGTTGATAACCAAATAAGGAAAGTTTATCTCTAGACTATAAAGGTTATAGTAGTAAATTAATATGGTGGTATTTATTTATTATGAATAAATACAAGATATTAATTATACACAAATTATATTAATTAAAAAATATTCCGGAAGTCAATTTGTTGACTAATGGGGCGCCACTTTTAAGTGTATGAGATACACTTGGATTGTGCACTTTAATTAATAAAGATTGCCATAATATTAATATAAGATATTAATTGATTTTGAAAAATAGATTTATGGTAATAAGATAATTATAATCAATATAAGATATTGGCAAAATAAATTATAATTAAAGAGATAAATCAATCTAGTTGATTTTCCTTATTTTATTGGAAAAAGGTTTTCTTCTCCTCCACACATCATATGGGGCGCCACCTCCTCTATATAAAGGAAGTGGGTGTCAAGCTCTTTTGTACATCACAATTGCAAGAGTTCAAAATTCTTGTGTAAAATAGAGAGCCTTCCATAGTGAGTTTGTGAAGGAAGAAAAGATCCGGTCTAGCAGCCGGAGTTTTTCCGATAGCAATCCAAGGAGGATTCCGGCGAGGGGTTCGTGTGGATTAGCGATAGAGGCCGGACGCGTGGACGGCTTGCGCATTGAACTACTCTCCGTTGGTGGTCAAAGCGACGATCTTATAGATCATCTGAGGTATAACCGTCAAACTACTTAACGTGTTTATTGCATTAAACGAAGAACGATCTAGAAAAGGACATCAAAATTTTAAATTCCACTGCGTTAAACTAGTGATTTCCTAACAGTGGTATCGAGACAGACTTGAGCTTAAGCAATAAGCATAAATTAAATGCGTAGTATTTAATCGATAGATGCAAGATTTAAATCACGAAACGTTAAAACAAAAAAAAAAAATTAGGGTTCATGGGGGGTCGGCCGACTGGCGGCGGCGGCGGCGGTGGCCCTAGGGCTGCCGTCTGTCGACTGTCATCTTCCAATGGGGGAGATCGACCCTTTTCGTTTTGTGATATTTATTGTGCATAGATATCTCGTTTGTTTAGTTGTGTCATATGGCCAACCAATGGTTCAAATAGTTTGGACTATTGGGAAACCATATGGCATATTGGCCTTTCCAAATTTTGATTTGGAATAGGCCTAGGCCCTTTCCAAATATTTGATTTGGAATAGGCCTAGGCCTAGGCCACTTCCAAAATTTTGATTTTGGAAAGTGGCCAGGCCTAAACCAAAACTATTTGGCCTTTCCAAATATTTGATTTGGAATAGGCCTAGGCCACTTCCAAAATTTTGATTTTGGAAAGTGGCCAGGCCTAAGCTAAATTTATTTTTGGAAAGGAAACAAATAGGAGACTTAGTAATTTTAATTTTATTTTGAATGGTTCAAATTTGATTAAAATTAAAATGGATTTAAAATTAAATGTTAATTTTAATTTTCGATTAAGTCATATAATTAATTAAAAGTTATTTAATTATTTGATGTGATAAAATAAAGACGCATGAGTAGTTAAAATTAGAATTTAATCTTTTCATAAGATAAAATTGTATGGATTAGATGTGTAGATATAATGTGATTATATGGACCCCGATTGATCATGGACTCGACCAATAGGATAGATGGGAATGTTTTCTTTATGTTGGTTTTAAAAAAAATTGTCCTAGACCGTTATGAAGAACGTGACCTAGTTTACCTTTTGCAATTATCTCATTCCCGTTAGCTCCCCCCTCCCCCGTGTGCGGCGGGTGTAATTATTTATTATGTAACAAGAATGGAGCAAGAAGTTAAAGACCAAGAAGAGATAAAGAACCCATTGGCGTACAGCAATAAAAATCATATTGGCGGTTGCAAATACCCTTAGTTTGTGACCGCGGTTTCGTCAGTTTGTATTCGAAACCGCACCTAGGTAAAGTCCATGATCATACCGGTTATTTTATGCGCGGAATGTTGTGTATGTTTTACTTTATATGATATCGTAGTAATATGCACATAGTTGATGAGACCATAATTAAACCAAATTAATTAAGTGAATTAATTTAAAATTATTCCCACACCAAAATCGAGCCAAAAATTGTCTCCCAATATTATAATGACGGTGAAGAGCCCTTGTTCTGATCCAACTGATCGGCCCTCGTCGGGAGTTGACCTACCATGGGTATATCGTTATTATTGAGATATGATCGTTATGAGATCTCATGAATATTGGGTTACGACTCGACTAGAATCTTGCGGTGATTGGCCCTCGTCAGGACCGTCTGATTTTAGAGACAAGGGGTTGACTATCACATAGAGATGTGAAACGTCAAAGAGTTGACTAGTCAACCACTGGGAGTCACATGCGATGCGACTGGTAAGAGTACCTACCTGTCAAAATTATCTCGGTTGATCGGCCCTCGTCGGGAATCGAGGTAACTAGATGGGATCCCAGCCACTAAAGAATTAATTAAATTCTTGAAAGCCAATAGGGAATAGTTGGCTAGTGGGAGTAAAACCTTATAAAATTTTAAGTGCAAATTTAGGGTTTTTATACATAAGCATTTACTTATTCTATCTTTATTTATTGTTGTAGAAAATGTCAAACAAATTGAACCTTCGTTTTATCATCGAAAACAAGCTTGACGAAACTAATTTTCTCGATTGGGAAAGAAACCTCAAAATCGTTTTGAGGCACGAGAAGATTGGCTATGTCTTGGACGAGGCCCTGCCGGAAAAGCCCGCTGAGGGTTCGGCTGCAGATGTTGTCGAGAAGTACAACAAGCACTGTTCTGACAGTACTGATGCTACATGCATCATGCTTGCTTCTATGACACCGGAACTGCAGAAACAGCATGAGTCTATGGGCGCCTACTCTATCATGGTCCACCTGAAGGAACTTTATGCTTCTCAGTCTCGTACTGAGAGGTACGAGGACTTGAAGGCCCTGTTTAGTTGTAAGATGGCATCTGGGACTGCTGTGGGGTCACACGTGCTTAAAATGATCGGGTACATAGAGAGGCTTGGGAAGCTGGGCCACAAGTTGGAACGAGAGTTGAGTATTGACTTGATTCTGCAATCTCTACCTGATTCATTCTCGCAGTTCATGATGAACTATCACATGAACAAGATAGATTGCTCCCTTGCGGAGTAATTGAACATGTTGAAGACTGCTGAGGGCACTGTGGGGAAGGGAAAGCAAGTGTTGCTGGTCACTTCAAGCAAGGGCAAGGCAAAAGCCCAAAAAAAGTCCAAGAAGGCGAAGGCTGCACCTAAGCCAACGCCTAAGATAGCAAAAGACAAATCCAAGGATGCTTTCTTCCATTGCGGTGAGACCGGACATTGGAGGAGAAACTGCAAGGGCTTCTTGAGTACCAAGAAGAAGCATTCTGATGCTTCGACTTCAGGTATATTTATGATTGAGATCAACATTACTTCTTCTAAGTCTAACCACTGGGTATTAGATACTGGTTGTGGTTCTCATATTTGTACGAATATGCAGGCACTAAGAAGAACTAGAAATCTGAGGAAAGGAGAGGTGGACCTACGCGTTGGAAACGGAGCAAGTGTTGCTGCGCTGGCCGTAGGAGTTTATTTTCTTTCATTGCCCAGTGGGCTAGTACTAGAACACAATAATTGTTATTTTGTTCCTGCTCTTACGAAGAGCATTATTTCTATTTCTGCATTAGATGTTGATGGTTTTTCATTTACGTTTGAGAATAAATGTTGTTCTTTTTCACGTGATGGAATCTTTTATGGTACTGGCATACTTAGCAATGATCTCTACATATTAGATATGAATGTTGACGTACTTAATATAAATAACAAGAAAGCCAAAACAAATGACTTGAATGAATCCTACTTATGGCATTGTAGACTTGGCCATATAAATAAGAATCGCATTTCCAAACTCCATAAAGATGGAATGTTGGATCAATTCGATTACGAATCGTTTGACGTATGCGAAGCTTGTTTACTTGCCAAGATGACAAAGTCACCTTTCAGTGGCAAAGGGATAAGATCCAATGAATTGCTTGAGCTCATACATACTGATGTGTGTGGCCCAATGTCAATTCAAGCCAAAGGAGGATACTCATATTTTATCACTTTCACTGATGACCATTCTCGCTATGGTTACATATACTTGATGAAGTATAAGTCTGAAGCCTTTGAGAAGTTCAAAGAATTCAGAAGTGAGGTGGAGAAACAACTAGGTAGAGAAATCAAAACACTTCGATCCGATTCAGGTGGAGAATACCTAGATGGAGAGTTTCAAGACTATCTGAAGGAGAATGGGATTCTACCTGAATGGACCCCTCCCGGGACGCCACAAATGAATGGCGTGTCTGAGAGGAGGAACCGCACCTTGTTAGATGTTAAGGGTGATTTTATATGATTTATGTCGTTATATTTTGTAATAATTTCCCTCATATTTGTATAATTTGCATAGAAAATGAGCGTTTAACTGGTTTATTGAGCAAGTGAGGTTTTAAATGGTTTATTCGCAAAATTGGCTAAATTATGTGTTTTAATAATGGTTTTATGTTTATTTGGATTATATTACATTTTTGCGATGTTTTAATGACTTGTAGATGCATATTTTCGATTCAAAAGATGATCAAGTCGGATTTAATTGATGAGAAAGAGATAAGGATGGAATTGGCTAGAAGAAAAGAGATAAAGTTGAAGATTTCGGATTTGGATCACACCAGACGAGCGTCCAAGTCCCGTCCAAAGTGGACTGGCGTCCAAATAAGTGGACTGGCGTCCAGGAGGAGTTTTTACATTCAGAGAGTTTGGACGTTGCATGGACGAGCGTCTGGAGCAGTCCAAAGCAGCTGGACGGGCGTCCAGGAAGGCCGGACGGGCGTCCGCGGCCGACTTTGCTGGAACCGACTTATTTCTCTATATATAGTCGCGTTTTCTCACACAATATCATCATATATTCGAACCCTAAACCCTAGGGGCGGCTCAGCTGCGTTTTTCTTAGTTTACATACAATTTTATCATCTTTTTATTCCATGTTTTCGAATCAAGCACTTTCTTGGTTCCTTATCATGTCTAGAGGCTAAATCCCTCTAGAACAAGCGTTGTGAAGCCGTTCTACCAACACTTCGATTTCGTTTCAGGATTATCTTGTGAGTATTTTATTCAAGTTGTATCTTTATTATCGTTTATCATTGTTTATTGCAATTTTATCGAAAGATGCTTGCATGTGTGATGTTTATATTGATGAAAATCTTGTTAAACCCTAGATCAATATAATAAAGATTAGATTTTTAACCTATAAAATAACGAGAGTTAATTAGGTTGAATCTCTAGGTTACTAGATTGAGAAATCTTACGCCTTCGCTTTGAAAATAATAATCTTTACTCGAGAGATAGAAGATTAAGAAACGAACTTTTCCAAGAAATTAGGAGTTCATGCCTTGGTTAGGTGAATCACAACTTGGTTAAAGAACACGAGATAATCTGAATTGAAATTGAATGTTGTAGGATAGGTGGATCAATTGCTTGTTCGTTCGTAACTTTATTGATTAAAGACCCCTTGAATTGAATTGTTTAGCTTTGTTAGTCTTTTTATTGCATATTAGGTTTAGTTTAGTTTAAATTGGTTCGCAATTATCCTTCCTGGCTTTGGACTGACAATCCTCTGTCCAGTTTATTTTATCGTTCTTAGTTTTGTTTTAGTAGTAGCAAAGTAGAAGAAGTAATAAACTAGATTAAACAACCTCGATTCCCTAAGATCGACTCCGGTATCAACCTCTTTACTACGATCCTTGCACTTGAGGTATATCGGATTATAAATTTATTACTTGTTGTTTTCCATTGATAAAATCCGAGACAAGTTTTTGGCGCCGTTGCCGGGGAAATCGGTACGGTTGTCTAGTTTATCAATTTTTCTGATTTTTTTGTTATAAGTTTGTATAAAAGGGTTAGTTAGGGCGCACGGTAGTATTTTGGCCGTAACTTTCGGCTCGAGTGTCCGATTGGCGAGCAGGACCCCAATTCGGAAATCTCTTTCCGACGCCGACGACATGGCGAACAGCTTACGGCCGTTCGACACCGTTTTCGAGGTCAAAATCTGCTGTTTTCCCTTCCATTTTGGCCCCAGAAGATTTCAACACGTTTTTTTTTATCGCCTTAGTTTTTGTTTTTTTTTTTCTGTTTTAAATTTTTCGTAGGTAGATTTTAATTAGGTAATTAGGGTTTTAGTTAGGGTTTAGGGTCTTCTTTATAGTTCCCTTGAGATTAGTTTTTCCTTTCTATCTGTTTTCTGTCTTTCTGTTTTTCTCCCCATCTTTTCCTACTGTTTCTCTCTGTTCCTGCTTCGTTTTTTCTGCTTCCAAACGGGCGTCTAGACCAGTGGACGCCCGTCTGTTCTAAATTTCTCGACTCTGAATCGTTTTTAACTTGTCGGACGAGCGTCCATCCAATTTGGACGTCCGTCCAGTTCTTCAGCTTATCCAGACGAGCGTTCGGGTTATCCAGATGCCCGTCCAGTTCATCCTCCAGCCAGACGCCCGTCCAGGACCTTGGACGCCCGTCTGTCCTTTTATTTTATTTTATTTTAATTTCTTTTCATAGGTTTTAACCTTTAGTCCTTAGTTTAACCTTTAGTTTTTAGTTATAGTTGTGCTTGAGGATCGGTTAGCTGAGGAGATCGAAGACATAGTCATTATGGCTGCAGAAGATAGACGTACATTGGCTGACTACGCCATGCCTGGCGAAGTCAAAGTCAACCCGGCTATCGCCTTACCAACCATAAATGCACCTGCCTTCGAGCTCAAACCCGGCTCATTCAAATGATGCAGCAAGCATCAATCTTCCATGGTTTTCCTTCCGAAAACCCTCATACACACGTACACACATTTCTGGAGATATGTGGTACGACTCGCATCCAAGGAGTCAGTGAGGATGCCATAAAGTTGAAACTTTTTCCGTTTTCCTTGAAGGGAGAGGCTAAAGAGTGGTACAGCTCTCTCCCTGCTGAATCCGTTACCACCTGGGTTGGACTCGAAAAAGAGTTCTTAAGTCAATATTTCCCACCATCCAAGACAGCCCAGTGCCTAAGAGAAATATTTAATTTCTATCAGACGGAAAATGAGTCATTCTTTGAGGCATGGAAGAGATTCAAGGCTCTTCTTCGTAATTGTCCCCACCATGGTGTGGACTTGCAGAGGCAAGTCAACACGTTTTTCAACGGATTGACCGAGCTCACTAAGGGCATGGTCAATAGTTCTTCCGGTGGGGCATTTTTAAGGAAAACACCTGAAGAGGGGTGGGCATTATTCGAGGATATTGCCAAATACAATTATGCCCCCTCGTATCAAGCTATTCAAGCACCACCTCCTCCTCCTAGGATCGAGGAGGTGAACATGCAGAATGAAATCGCCATGCTGAAACAGCAGCTGGCCACTCTTACGACGTCTCCAAAGCCGAGTTATCAGACTCCCTCATTTCCGCAGAACTCTCAAGTTCTGTATTGTGACAATTGTCGTCAAACCGGCCACATGGTTGGCCAATGTCAATTCATTTCCCCATCGACCTATCAAGTCAATGCTGTCCGGAATCATGGACAATACAATCCAATCACATGCCAGGTATGTGATGATATGGGGCACACCGCTCGTTTCTGTCCCATGATTGGACGGAATGCAGAAATCAATGCTTTTAATGGCCAATGTAATCAGAGATTCAATAATCAGTTCTCTGGCCAAGGAAATCTCCAAAACCAAGGGTTCAATCAGTCTTCAAGTTTCAATCCAAATTCTCATTTCAATCAGAATCAAAACTTCAATAGAAACCCTGGTTTTCCTCAGAACCAAAATAATAATTTTTCCAATTCTAATCAGAGGTTCAATCCAAATTGGACAAACAATTCAAATCCTGCGTTTCAGAATAGTTCCAGCCAATCTTTCCCGCAGAACTTTCAGAACTCTCAAGGCTCCTCGCACTTTAATGATCTTGAAGCTAAAGTGGACTCCTATAAGAAGGAGATAAAAGATGATTTCCAATCCTATCGGAAAGAGCAAAATAATAATTTCCAATTGTTGCTGAATACAATCAAGAATCTTGAGAAGCAGCAAGGGCAAAAGGTTGGTCAGATAACTCAAACCGATTTGAATTACGGCCAATGCACTGACTGGTTCCCTCAATTCCTTACGGTGGAGAAGAGGCCAGTGCAATGAATTTAAGGTCTGGTACTCAACCGAGTGGTTCCCCTCACCAGGGAAACCACTAGCCCCTCCTGCCAGAGATAGGGCAGGAGGGGAAGCCGAGCACCTACACTCCCCTCTGTTGCAAGAGAAGACTCAGGAGGCTGATCCCCTGACGAATGATGAGTCAAGTGAAGGTCAGGAGGCTGATCCTCTGACTAGTAAAAAGAATGAGAAAGCTGTAAGGTGGAAGGATTTGGAAGACAAAGCTGTCAGTTCATCCTCGAAGAAAGTCTTTTCTGAGAGTGAATTGAAAAAGCTTCCTTTCCCACCAAGAAAGAGCAACATACCTTTGAGTGAAGATAAAAAGTATGAAAAGGTGCTGAATCTTTTGAAAAATACTCAGGTAAATCTTCCATTATCTGAGGTCTTGGTTGAGATGCCTAAGTATACCAAATTCATCAAGGATGTTGTCTCTTCCAAGAAGAAGTTATCAGGCATGGAGAGGTTGGTTGGTGAAGACTGCTCAATGATCAATTATGAAGACTTACCAACCAAGAGGGGTGACCCTAGGAAATTTGTGCTCACATTACTAATGGGAGGCCTAGTCTTCCCAAACTCCTTATGTGACTGGGTGCATCCATCAGCCTCATGCCAATGTCTGTATGCAAACAACTGGGTTTGATTGATCTTCTAGAACCCACTACCATGAATTTACAATTCGCTGATAGATCTTCTAAGAAAGCAGTGGGAATCTTAAAAGACGTCCTAGTCCAAATTGATAGGTTTACCTTTCCCGTTGACTGGTACGTCTTAGACATTGAAAAGGATGAAAATGTCCCCCTGATTCTTGGAAGACCTTTTCTATCTACAGCTAGAGCCCTCATTGACTGCGATGGTGGGCGAGTGACGATACGAGTTGGTGATCAAGAAGTAAGCTATAATGTCTCTAGATCCATTCAAGTACCCTCTGGTCCTCCAACCGGCTTTTCCATTGAGGATTCGTCTGATGAATTCGATGATTTCATGGAAAAGCAAGTCATGGCTGTTGCAACAGAATATGAGCGATTGGTTGATAATTTGAATAATCATGGTGTGGTGAGTCTAGAGCAGTTAGAAGCTGAATTCGAGGATGAGTTGTTGAGAGGAGAAGCTTTGGCAGTGGGACCGCTAAGTAAACTCAGCGATATTGAGTTGAAAAGTGGAGATCTTAAATCAAGTTTAGAAGACCCCCCTGCAGATTTAGTGTTAAAGCCGTTGCCTAAGCATCTTAAGTATGTGTTTTTAAGAGAAGGTGACAAGCTTCCACTGATTATATCTGCCAAGATTTCTCGTTTGGAAGAGATGAAATTAATCAACGTCTTGAAGTAGAATAAAAAAGCCTTTGGATGGCAAGTAGGAGATATCAGAGGGATATCTCCGGACATCTGTATGCATAAGATCAAGACAAATGAGGGTGCAAAGTGTATTAGACAGCCCCAGAGGAGGCTCAACCCTCATATGCAAGAAGTTGTTAAAAAGGAAATCATCAAACTTCCGGACATGGGAATTATCTATGCCATCGCGGATAGTGAATGGGTTTCCCCGACTCAAGTAGTTCCCAAGAAAGGTGGAATTACGATTGAGAAGAATGAGAAGGGAGAGGAAATTGCATTGAGACTTGTCACTGGTTACAGAGTCTGCATCGATTATCGAAAGCTCAATGAGGTAACCATGAAAGATCACTTTCCCCTTCCATTCATTGATCAGATGCTCGAGCGTCTGGCGGGACACGCATTCTACTGCTTCCTAGATGGATATTCGGGATACTTCCAAATACCCATAGATCCAGATGACCAAGAAAAGACCACTTTTACCTGCCCTTATGGTACATTCGCTTACAGGCGAATGCCATTTGGTCTCTGCAATGCCCCAGCTACATTTCAGCGGTGTATGCTAGATATCTTTGACGGGCTTGTAGAGAAGTGTATGGAGATTTTTATGGATGATTTTTCGGTTTTTGGTCAGTCTTTTGATGATTGCCTTGACAATCTTGATCACGTGTTATCCAGATGTGTGGAAATGAACTTAGTACTTAATTGGGAAAAATGCCATTTCATGGTAGACGAGGGAATAGTTCTTGGCCACAAAATCTCCGCCAAGGGTATAGAAGTTGACAGGGCAAAAGTGGAAGCTATTGAGAAAATGAGCTATCCTAAGAACGTGCGTGAAGTTAGAGGTTTTCTTGGACATGTCGGTTTCTACCGAAGATTCATCCAGGACTTCTCCAAGATAGCCAAGCCCCTGTCCACTTTACTAAAGGAAGACGTTGAGTTTAATTTTGATGAGTACTGCAAGCAAGCGTTTGAGGAGCTTAAGGATCGTTTAATATCTGCTCCAATTCTTATCTCTTCTGATTGGAACTTACCCTTCGAGCTTATGTGCGACGCATCAAACTATGTTGTTGGTGCTGTTCTAGGGCAAAAGATCAAGGGGAAGTTCCAGCCTATCTATTACGCCAGTCACACATTGAACCCCTCTCAAGTTAACTATACCACCACCGAAAAGGAACTATTGGCCGTAGTTTTTGCTATGGACAAGTTCCGTAGTTACTTGTTAGGAGCTCAAGTGATTGTGTGGATTGATCACGCCGCTTTGCGGTATCTGATGACTAAGAAAGAGGCCAAACCGCGCCTACTACGTTGGATATTGACCCTACAAGAGTTTGACGTTCAAATTAAGGACAAAAAGGGCAGTGAAAACGTAGTGGCTGATCACGTTTCTAGAATGATAAGTGAAGAAAAGGATGATCCAGATGATATAGATCTTTACTTTCCTCTAGAGAATATCATGCTTATCGACGGTTGTCCTCCTGATGTTCCATGGTATTCTTCCATTGTAAACTACCTTCATGCCCGATATCTCGATCCAGAAATGTCTTATCAGGAGAAGAAAAAGTTCTTCTCTGATTTGAAATATTTCGTTTGGGATGAACCTTATCTTTTTAGGATCTGTAAAGATGGTTTGCTTAGGAGATGTGTTCCTGAATCTGAGCAACGTGATATCATTGAGCAATGCCACAGTGGACCCACAGGAGGTCACTTTGGTCCGTGGAAAACCGTTGCTAAGATCTTTCAATCCGGTTTTTATTGGCCAACGATCTTTAAGGACACAAAAGCTTTCAGTAAAGCTTGTGATAGGTGTCAAAGAACCGGTACTCTGACAAGGCGTTTTGACATGCCTTTGAAACCCATCCTAGAATGCGAAGTCTTTGATGTATGGGGTATCGATTTTATGGGACCATTCCCATCATCTTGCGGTAACAAATACATCTTAGTCTGCGTAGACTATGTGTCTAAATGGGTGGAGGCTCAAGCCACTCCTCACAATGATCATAAGACGGTAATGAAATTTCTAAAGAAGAATATCTTCGTGAGGTTTGGATGTCCACGTGCCTTGATCGGTGATAAAGGGACGCACTTCTGCAACCGACCCCTAGAGAAAGTACTTGAAAAGTATGGTGTTCGTCATAAAACCGGCACACCATATCATCCGATGACTAGTGGTCAGGTTGAAAGAAGCAACCAAAGCATCAAGAAAATCCTGGAGAAAACGGTAAACAGTCATAGAAAGGACTGGAGTTTGAAATTGGATGATGTACTTTGGGCTTACAGAATCGCCTATAAAACCCCTATGGGTACATCTCCATATCAAATGGTCTATGGAAAGCCATGTCATCTGCCTGTCGAGTTAGAGCATAGAGCTTATTGGGCTACAAAGTTTCTGAACTTTGATTCCCAATCTTGTGGAAAACATCGACTACAGCAGTTACATGAGCTAGACGAATTCAGACTCCAGGCTTACGAAAGTGCCAGGATTAGTAAGGATAAGATGAAGCTACTCCACGATGCTAAGATTAAGAAGAGAGAGTTTCGAGTCGGAGAACAAGTTCTTCTATACAATTCTAGGTTACATCTGTTTCCTGGAAAGTTGAGGACACGTTGGTCCGGTCCCTTCGAAATTCTCCAAATTATTCCTGGAGGCGTTCTAGAACTGCGAGGTTATGGTGACCAACCGTTTCGAGTGAATGGTCAAAGGTGCAAGCACTATATTGGTGAGCCTAAAGAGAAACCTTTGAGTGTCCGTTTCCTCGATATCCTCGGGTGTGGTGTTACGGAAGTCGAAGGATTCAACGAGTTTTCACCCGACCTGTTTTCAGAGGATGACGGTAGTGGTCGATCTGAAGAAGTTCTAGCTGGTAGTTGGGATATGGAAGAGTATTGGAAGGAGCGTCAACAAAAATGTCATCAAAAGCTTCAGAAGACGAAGAAGTCAACCATGGGGAAGTTTAAACGTGTTTGGAAAGCTATAAAGAATTTAACCCCATGTGTTAGGTGCTGTTTCTGCGGCCACACTACTGATCAGAGCTTACACGAGGTAGTGGCTGGCAGAAAAGTCAAATGGCCTGATCCAGGCTGAGCTTCAAGAGTGTCGAGCTAACGACATTAACCAAAAGCGCCACTAGGAGGCATCCTAGATATCCCTTATTATATTAGGACTCTCTTTTATGTTATTTCTTTTCTTTGATTTATTTGTTCCGTTTAAGTCTAATTAGGGTAATTGTGGACTCTACCTTGTCGGTTGATTCGATTTCACCTTATCCTTCTCTTTATCTCTATTTTGCCATGTTATATTCCCCCTTTGTTCCCCGAGATCTTGTCTTGTTTTTCAAGTGTGCAGGGTATTTGCGATAGCAATTGTGAGCTTTCAGATGATATCGGTTTTCCGTGGATGGTCCACAGTCTACTGATTTCCTCAGGCATTCCTGGATCTGATGACGATCACTTCCAGACTTGCCACCTTCGAATTACAATCAGCTAAGTTCTTTATCTTTTCTTTTAGTTCTGCACAACATGAGGACATGTTTATCTTTAAGTGTGGGGGAGGGGAATGGTTTGGTGTATCTACATATCATTTGCTTGATTTATTATGTTTCTATGCAAAAATGAGCTAGAATTTTCAAAAATTTTCGACATTTTTGTTTTTTTGTTTTGTCCCGAGTAGGCAATTCAATTCTATGTTCATTATTTTTATAGTCATCCAAGCTATATATCATATGTTTGATAAGTTAGTTGTTTCACCTGAGATCTATTTTTCACGAGCCATAGTGAGCGATGAGCTAATTTATAAAGTTATACCCCTTTTGGACGAGTGATTTCTGATTTTCTTATAAGTCATGTGCTTAGTGCTACGATATATCGTGAGACTTATGATAGTTTGTATTTAGATCCGGAGTATGATATACTGTGAATATCTGAAGGTTTGAATGTGATAAGTAACACGTAACTTATTGTCAAATGAAAAAGTTGAGTTTATAATGAAGTAAATGTGTGTGTCGGAAGCTGGTCGATGATTTGAGTGAGGTAGGGTGTACCACGATAACCTATACCACTATGATGACCAAAAGCTCACGACATTCAGAAGAAGCCGCCATATGATTGGAGTAAGGTAGGGTATATCTCGAATATCCTATTCTGCTATGACAGGGCAAGAGCTCATTCTGATGTGTGTTTAATTGTGAAAATAGTTAATTCAACTTGCAAAAAGAAGTGGTATGAAATGATAAAAGACTTAGTTATCGTCTATCTTATCCCCAGTATAAACTGACAGATATGCTGTAGGGATTATCCTCTGAGTATTTCAGAAAGGCCCAAGATATATTCGATCATCCTTTTCGGGATATATCACGTTTTGTAGGGAGCATCTTGTGAGTGTCATTTATCGCTAGTTTGAAGGGGGTATTAGCTAGTTTTGCTTTGAAATTTTCAAGTTTGGACTTAGTGGAAGTTTGTTATGGCTTTGCACACACACCGGGGTGAACCTCTAAGTTATTGAATATGTGTTATATGTGCTGAGATGTCTATCTTTTCTCGAGCCTTTATCTTGTTTTGTTTTGCTCGGGACGAGCAAAAGATAAGTGTGGGGGAGTTGTTAAGGGTGATTTTATATGATTTATATCGTTATATTTTGTAATAATTTCCCTCATATTTGTATAATTTGCATAGAAAATGAGCGTTTAACTGGTTTATTGAGCAAGTGAGGTTTTAAATGGTTTATTCGCAAAATTGGCTAAATTATGTGTTTTAATGATGGTTTTATGTTTATTTGGATTATATTACATTTTTGCGATGTTTTAATGACTTGTAGATGCATATTTTCGATTCAAAAGATGATCAAGTCGGATTTAATTGATGAGAAAGAGATAAGGATGGAATTGGCTAGAAGAAAAGAGATAAAGTTGAAGATTTCGAATTTGGATCACATTGGACGAGCGTCCAAGTCCCGTCCAGAGTGGACTGGCGTCCAAATAAGTGGACTGGCGTCCAGGAGGAGTTTTTACATTCAGAGAGTTTGGACGTTGCATGGACGAGCGTCTGGAGCAGTCCAAAGCAGCTGGACGGGCGTCCAGGAAGGCCGGACGGGCGTCCGCGGCCGACTTTGCTGGAACCGACTTATTTCTCTATATATAGTCGTGTTTTCTCACACAATATCATCATATATTCGAACCCTAAACCCTAGGGGCGGCTCAGCTGCGTTTTTCTTAGTTTACATACAATTTTATCATCTTTTTATTCCATGTTTTCGAATCAAGCACTTTCTTGGTTCCTTATCATGTCTAGAGGCTAAATCCTCTAGAACAAGCGTTGTGAAGCCGTTCTACCAACACTTCGATTTCGTTTCAGGATTATCTTGTGAGTATTTTATTCAAGTTGTATCTTTATTATCGTTTATCATTGTTTATTGCAATTTTATCGAAAGATGCTTGCATGTGTGATGTTTATATTGATGAAAATCTTGTTAAACCCTAGATCAATATAATAAAGATTAGATTTTTAACCTATAAAATAACGAGAGTTAATTAGGTTGAATCTCTAGGTTACTAGATTGAGAAATCTTACGCCTTCGCTTTGAAAATAATAATCTTTACTCGAGAGATAGAAGATTAAGAAACGAACTTTTCCAAGAAATTAGGAGTTCATGCCTTGGTTAGGTGAATCACAACTTGGTTAAAGATCACGAGATAATCTGAATTGAAATTGAATGTTGTAGGATAGGTGGATCAATTGCTTGTTCGTTCGTAACTTTATTGATTAAAGACCCCTTGAATTCGAATTGTTTAGCTTAGTTAGTCTTTTTATTGCATATTAGGTTTAGTTTAGTTTAAATTGGTTCGCAATTATCCTTCCTGGCTTTGGACTGACAATCCTCTGTCCAGTTTATTTTATCGTTCTTAGTTTTGTTTTAGTAGTAGCAAAGTAGAAGAAGTAATAAACTAGATTAAACAACCTCGATTCCCTGAGATCGACTCCGGTATCAACCTCTTTACTACGATCCTTGCACTTGAGGTATATCGGATTATAAATTTATTACTTGTTGTTTTCCATTGATAAAATCCGAGACATTGGGCCGACCAACTTGGCCCATTTACCTCATCTTCAGTAAATCGGTGATAACTTGATGTGTAGAGCTCCGATTTGAACTATTCAAGATGCGTTGGAAAGCTCGTTCAATTCCCTACAACTTTAATGAAGACCACTTGACCAGAAAATGCATCCAAGATAGGTCAAAATAAAGATTAACGAACAGGCATGGTGAAATACTGCTGTCGGCGCCAAACGAGCGTTTGCCTCATGTCAAATGCCCGTCTGCCTTGAATTCTGATTCTTGATTAGGGTTTCTTTGATCTGAATGAGCGTCTAGCCTGCCTTGAACGCTCGTTTGTCTTATACGAGCTTTCTTGAATCGAGCTGAACCTACCCAAACGCCCGTTTGGGGGTCATTTGGATGCCCGTCCAGCTGAAAACCCAACTTTATGAATGAGTGTCAGCTCTGTGAACGCCCGTTTGGAATGGGCAAACGCCCGTTTGAGGTGGGCTTCCTGCAAACGCCAGTTTGGGTATGGAAAACACCCGTTTGCCCTGACTTCACCCCAAACCTGGCTTTTCTTCAACTTTCATTCAATTCTCGCGCCACGAACATGTCTCTTAGTCCAAGATATCGCCTTCCGGGTCCTCGAGTTACCTAAGTCCTGCAATAACATAGACGAACAAACACCACGCGTAATTCCGCAAGACAAAAGTACTCGGAAAAGAGTGAAATATCGTCAAAAAGGCGGAGTTCCCTATCGATATGACAGTTTAACTCCCCGTGCGTATAACTCTCGATATTACTCTCAAACTGGTCTAAATCTACCCAAAACATGCCAATAAAGTGATAAACGGGGGCTAGATCACATACAAAAGTGCAGTGAAGTTGACTCCCATCAACCACCCCACACTTAGCCTTTGCTCGTCCTCGGGTAAATTAGGCGTATTAAAAGAGACCAAGGGATCAACTTCACAAACGCGTATAAAAACACTCACATTGCCAAAATAAAAGATAAGTAAAACAATGAATGCAAACATCTTTACTCAATCGTTATCAGACAAACGGAATGTGTATGTGTGAAAATTAACTTCCAAGTCATAGACCAAATCACCGGTTCGGATTATAGACGCTTAGCTATCGCGACTACGCTAAGCTCATTTTAATAACATCTCCACTAATCGGGACCAACCAAGGCTAAACACGGTCCAGTAGGACTTGAAGGGTTATAACGTTAAGCTCAGGACAGGGGCTAATTGAAAGGAAATTTTGTGACTGGAGAAAGAGAAAACACGAGTGAACCTAGTCATTTCACGTACTCTTTCTTTGAAACCATTCCAAACCACACCAAACTCCTTTGATTTTTCTACATGCATTACCAAACAACTCCAACCTTAACATCATATTTTTTTCATTTCACACATTCCTTCTTTGACTCCTTTTTCCTCAACTTCGTTCAAACTTTCATTTTTTTCATCTTTCCTTCATCTCTTTTCTTTTTCTTTTTTTTTCTTTTTTTTTCTTTACTTTTTTTTTCTTTCTTTTTCGATCCACAAGCCTCACAATACGTTCCTCGAGAACCTCCCCTTCATATACTCGCTCGTACTAACCAACTTCTCTCGAAGCACGCACCATCTCCCACCCCACACTTGCTTCAGCAAGTGTGTCTAAAGCAACAACTAAGTCTACTCGTAGGGTAATCAAAGAAACGTGACCAATAATAAAGCTCAGGGTTAGGGATAATACAGGCTAAGTAACCAAACGGCTAAATTTCGGACGGTGGTCAGACCATCCTATTCAAGGCTCAGAGGGGGTACGAGGGTTAAATGTTGGGATTTTGGCTTATTTGGCTCTGGTTGTGTCAAAGAAGTGCCAGGACTGTCATCCCGTGTCCTACCAAGGTCAATCCTTCTATTTCGCCTCGAAGTTACAAAATGGGATCTAGGCAATCGAATTGTGCTCAATTCTACCATAATCGTTCACTAGATCCTAAGGCCCATGAAATTGAAGCTAAACGTGCAAAAGAACTTCCGTTTATAAGATAAACCTAGCATCTTGCTATAAGCATTTACTACTTCGCTAAGTCGTTTACCAAGAGAATGTGAAGTCATGCAAACGGACGTTGAAACCTTGGAAAATTTTAAAATCTGACTCGAAAACGGACACAGACTAAGTATATTACTGCACTGGAACATTTAAACATACAACTCAAACCAAGCTAAGTCTACCACCCCACACTTTGAATGAAACACAGTCCTCAGTGTGTGAATGAAAGTGAAAGAAGACTTAGCTTTAGACCCGGCAGAAAGGCGTGAACGAATCTCGTGACATCTTCTTATAAGCGCATCCCGTGTACCTAAAGTCAAATAGATAGAAAACAACGCAAACACATGCACGGGACGTGGTCCACGTGCTAAAAGTATGCAACAGATATACTGGGGATATAAAATAAAGAAACCATGCCACATCAGTAGACTCGAAACATAAACAATCACTCAACATGGACCACAATAGATGGAAAAATAACCATAAAGGTAAAAGAACAGAACATCTACGCATATCATATAAAGGCCACAGAGGGTCACATTAAAACATCCATGTCGAGTAGTGAAAGCATGTATCACAATCAAATACTTCATCACTGTATTCATCGTGAATTCCTCTTAGACACACCTAAGCTTGCTTTATTCCAAAAAAGTTCTCTCTAATTTTTATTTTTTTTATTTTTTTATCGGCAGCCCTGGTATTTTTTCTATTATTATTATTTTTAATTTTAATTTTTTTGTTTTTTTTTTGTTTGACCTAACATAAATTTTTTTTTGATAACACACTTCTCTTGTGCACACCAAAATACGGCGCCACAATTTTTTTTTTTTTTCCTGTTTTTTTTTATTTAATTTTTTAAACCCCTCACACACACACACACACGATATTTTAGATCCCTCAAAAAGTCATGGTAGCCGAAGGCCCTAAGCCCCAGTTCTAGCCGGACATACAAGATATCAACCTAACATAACAACCCCATAAAGGGACTGGGTTGAGTACCAAAGTCGTATTCAATCCGAGTTCAAGACAATATCACTTCATCATCCCATGGCTCCTATCGAAATCTAAATAAAACAAGATCGATAAAAACCTAGGCCCAAGTTCTAGGACAACCTACAAGATATCAACCTAATATAACAACCCCATAAAGGGATTGGGTTGAGTACCAAAATTGCATTCAAACCTAGTCTAAGCACATAATATCAAAATGTTTTCATTTTTTCCGCTCTCTTGACCTAACACAATTTTTGATACCGACAAACAATCTCCCCGGCAACGGCGTAAGTAGAGATTTCGCAATCCGGCTCGATCAAATACAATTTATAAAACTCGAAACCTTAGGCAAAACTCACTTTCTAACCGGCAGTGAACCGGGTCGATCGTAGGTAGTGCGTTCAGAGTCCGAGGTCGATCCCACGAGGAGATTGAGTCGAATATAAAACTTGTGTTAAAATCAGAGGACAAAGAGTATATGAACAAGACAAAAGATTGAAGCTTTCATTATTTCACGGCATAAACAAGGATCTGAATCAAGACTTTTATCCAGAGTAAATTTCATCAAACTAATGATCTACTCAATCAAAACCATATCGAGAGAAAACAAATCGAAATCAGGAATACTCACAATAATGAGGATCAAAACATTGCAGATCAAGACTTTTGAATCCTAAATCAGCAAATGATATCAACCTTGAATTCATCCAATGATCCCAGACAGGAAATCCACCAAGCTATCGATCGAGTATCGTATTCTACTCTATATATAAAAATCTAAACTAAGAAATTGAAATACAGAGCCTAGTCCGGAGCTCTAATCCAACTATTTAGATGTCAACCTGTCATAACAACCGCCGAAGCACCTGGGTTGAGCACCTAAGCCGGCCTCAAACTTCGTCTAGGCCAATAAAAGTCAGAATAATCTGTTTCTTAGGTTTAGCTGCTCTTAAATAGGCAGAAAATCGCGACCTTGACCTAGTTGGGCCGACCAACTTGGCCCATTTAACTCGTCTTCAGTAAATCGGTGATAACTTGATGTGTAGAGCTCTGATTTGAACTATTCAAGATGCGTTGGAAAGCTAGTTCAATTCCCTACAACTTTCATGAAGACCACTTGACCAGAAAATGCATCCAAGATAGGTCAAAATAAAGATTAACGAACAGGCATAGTGAAATACTGCTGTTGGCGCCAAACGCGCGTTTGCCTCATGTCAAACGCCCGTCTGCCTTGAAGTCTAATTCTTGATTAGGGTTTCTTTGATCCAAACGAGCGTCTAGCCTGCCTTGAACGCTCGTTTGTCTTATACGAGCTTTCTTGAATCGAGATGAACCTACCCAAACGCCCGTTTGGGGGTCATTTGGACGCCCGTCCAGCTGAAAACCCAACTTTATGAATGAGTGTCAGCTCTGTGAATGCCCGTTTGGAATGGGCAAACGCCCGTTTGAGGTTGGCTTCCTGCAAATGCCATTTTGGGTATGGCAAACGCCCGTTTGCCCTGACTTCACTCCAAACCTGGCTTTTCTTCAACGTTCATTCAATTCTCGCGCCACGAACATGTCTCTTAGTCCAAGATATCGCCTTCCGGGTCCTCGAGTCACCTAAGTCCTACAATAACATAGACGAACAAACACCACGCGTAATTCTGCAAGACAAAAGTACTCGGAAAAGAGTGAAATATCGTCAAAAAGGCGGAGTTCCCTATCGACATGACAGTTTAACTCCCCGTGCGTATAACTCTCGATATTACTCTCAAACAGGTCTAAATATACCCAAAACATGCCAATAAAGTGATAAACAGGGGCTAGATCACACACAAAAGTGCAGTGAAGTTGACTCCCATCATCTGTTGAATTTTCTGACTCTCGGTTTACTGGAGTAGTGTCCCGGGTTACCGACCCTTCTTTTTCTCCAGATTCTGCTGCGTTCTACTGCTGACTGCTTTCTGATTCTACCTGGATAGTGGGTATAACTGGTCCAGGCAGTTCCTTTCCACTTCTAGTCATGATTGCATTCACGTCCTTCGGATTCTTCTCAGTATTACTTGGCAATCCTCCCGGAGGATGGGCTGACACTTGTGTTCTGCAATCTGCCCCACTTGGTGCGATAGATTCTACACTAAGGCTTCTTGATTGGTCAGTCTTGTATCATTCTTTTGACAATAAGTGGTGAAGTTTGTATTCAGTTCAGTCATGGATTTCGTAAGTTGATTGACCGTATCGGTCACAGTTGAGCTCATTTTATCCATTGCTGCTTCCCAACCACCGGACTTGTTGAATTAAGGCATGAATCCACCAGTTTGTCTCGGTCTCTCTTCACCGTTCGAATCACTTTGTCGAAAACCCCAAGCAGGGTCACTTAATCTAAAACCAGGGTGGTCATGAGAACCTGGGCGATATCCGCCCCCATAAGGATTTCCTTGCCTCCCTATATAGTTCACGTCCTCAGTGCTGGTAGTTTCAATATCTTGAACTTTCTCAACCTTGGCTATGCGATCTTGCATGCCATCTATCTTTTCATTCATTGCCATCAGCTGATATAAGATCTTTTGAGAAGTATCTTCTCCAAATACACCTTCAGCTACTTTGGCCGTTTCAACTTGATGCTTTCCCTATTGACTTATATGCGCAATTTGCTTCAATTTCTCTTCGGCTTCTTCAGGTGATAGCAACGCAAAACATCCGTTGCTTGAGGCATCAACTCTCATTTGTTCACTTGGCCACAATCCGTGATAGAAACTATGTATTCGTACGGGCAAAGTGATATCATGGTGAGGGCATCTCCTCTGTGCTTCCTTAAATCTTTCCCAAGCCTCTTCAAAGGTTTCAGTGGGATTTTTCTTGAAATTCATAATCTCGTCTCATTTGCAGTGACTTCCTAGGTGGGCAGTACTTATTCATAAATTTCTGCAGTAGATCTGTCCAAGTTAGAATCGATCCTGGTGCTAGAGGCAATAACCATATCTTCGCTTTGTCTTTCAGAGTGAATGGAAACAATTTCAACTTGATATTATCTTCCGGCACTCCTGCTGGCTTAACCGTGCTGACTATTTCTAGAAAGTTGGTTACATGTACACTAGGATCTTCGTACATTACTCCATGAAAGGTAGTGTAGTTAGTCACCATTTGTATAACATTCGGTTTAGGGTGAAATACCTCAGCCGCATCCTCAGGCTGAATAATTGCTGGCACAAATTGCTCAATCGTTGGCATTGCATAGCTCTGTAGAGTTCTCATATCTGCTTGTACCACAACTCCTGCTCCATTCTGTCTGTTCTGTGAGTTCAGTGCCATGTTGAATTATGTATCTTCCAAAGGTGGAATCTCTTCTTCCCTCTCGCTGTGATATCCTTCGTGCGTACTCACATCGTCCTCCAGCCTAACAGATCTCTCTCGAGTTTCCTTTCTCTTTAGTCTAGCAAAATTTTCAATCTCAGGTATGAATCTCTCGAGTTTGGCTACTGAAATTCGTGTTACGTACTACAAGACACAAAAAGAAAATAAAAAGGTTAGTGACTTGCCTCGACAGCTGTTACACACTCCTGGTAGACTCAAAAACACAAGATCTGACTACTGACCTGACTCTGAACTAACAGAAACGATTCAGGAAAAATTGGAACCCTCGGTTTACCGTAGGCAACCTCCGGTATACCGGTGGTAATTTTTTTCCAGAATTTAACAAAATAGACATTGTATGACTCCAGTATAAATAGACAATGTAAAAGGACTCAATTAAATAGACTCAAATATATACAACAAACTCAATCTTAAACAAAAAGTATTCTTGACACAAGTCCCCGGCAACGACGCCAAAAATCTTGATCGCGTGCAAGGCACTTACTAGCAATAGGACTAGGTCTATCGTAGTAGAGTAAATGCGAGTCAAGGTCGATCCCACAAAGACTCATAAGAACGTCTAATTATCAAGATTGAGCTTGTCACGATAACGGTCTACGACCAACTATAATATAGATAGTATTAAATTGGTAACAATCAACTAGCAAGATTAGGCAAGTTCAACGAAGCAAACTAGAGTTTCTAAGGTATTAGTTCAATTATGAGTAATTAGTTATTCCCCCCCACACATGCAACAGTCCTCCCCATTGGTGAATTTATTCATTGTTCAGCTACGGGTACAACTCATAACCTTATCTACTCTGACAATGGCAGTAGACAATCTATACGCAAGCTACCCTCCTTAATTGGTCTGTAATAGCCCATACACATAAAGAACTAGAGCTGCCGATATTGAGCGCTAACTCATACCGCAAACCCGCCTAGACAGCTGTCGACATTGACTAGCACGTTCTTAGGGTCCATCAAGATAATGTTCTAATTAACACTTCACTAATAGTCCTTCACGTTAATTTACGATAACATGAAAATAGTTGATCAGGCTAAAAACATGTAATTTAAATCTATCGATCAACGTAGCCGGTGCCAATTATCACGAATTAGTAATTTATTAGGTATTCAGATCCAACGATATAGACAGTCGCAGATCTGAAGAACGCAACTACTATTTCATGAATTCTTCACCAACGAATAAGATCTATAACACATGGGGTAAAATAAACTAACTACTACATAATTAAACAAACTAAGTAATTAAAACATACTAGTCGAATATAACGACGATTGATATACATCTTGGAAAAGACAGAAAATCATACCCTCGAAGACGAGAGTAGATCTCCTTCGGATCTCTCCCTAGGCGGCAACTCCGTCGTTTCTCCGACCAGAACTCATAAAATAAAATAAATAAAGAACTAAGAATTTTTATTGCATAATACTTGTCTCGAAAATTGTACACTTGTGTTCTGAGGCGAAGCCTCTTATTTATAACTATCTAAACCGACTTAGGAACAACTAATTCGACCTTCATCCATGAAAACGCGTTTCGGAAGGATCTCGACCCTCGGTAAGTCGGCACCGCCCCTCGGGTTACCGGGGGTACTTTTGTCTTTTTTCTTCAACCGACTTAACTTGGATGCTTCTAGAATACCCTAGGCCCATTCCTTTCGTTCAGTCCACTCCAGATTCGTCCATCATGCTCAGCCCAATATTTCGTATCATGTAAATCAACAAATAATACACGAAATAATATCGAAACATGGAAAATAAACGCTAAGTGCAGATTTCTCGACTCACGAACCTGACATATGCTATTCAACTCAAATGGTTCATATTTATAGGTCGAAACAACTATTTTTAGCTCATAATGGATAGAATATTGATGCCGTAGGATAGACTATTTTAACCGTCATCACGCCTTAACCACCATGATATTGCTTCAGGTTGTAGATCTTCTTCCAAAAATAAATTAAATACAACTCGGCCGCTGCTTCCATAATTTTTTTTAGTTACTAGGAAATTAAATTACAACCAAAAAAAATTACATAATTTCCTATACCCAGAAAAATTTAGGTTTACAATAGATCTAACGGTAAACAGGTACGAACTCCAATCCATCTCGTCAACCAAATCATTCAACCACGCATTTATATAAAAAAAACATATAAAAGATGCAATGTTTATTCAATTCTACTCCTTATTAATTAATTATGCAATCAAGATCGCAAAATTGCTTTAACCTGGCTTTGATACCACATGCTGGATATACAGAAACCCGAATCCGGATCTGATCCATAATTGGATCGTCAGATCTGATTCACAGTACCGATCGAGACGCTCGATCATGCACAGCGGAAGCTAAGAATAAATTTGCATGCGATTTTACCACGATATGACCCACATAAATAATTAACATACCTATGAGAAGGTTGAAGATTTACCTAATTTAAGAGGAAGAGTAAATCGACAGAGAGGGGAGAAACCGCAGTCTTCCGGATTGTATCTCCTAGCGACGACTGGTGGACGTCGATCCTCGCCGCAGAACCTCCTTCTTCTCTTAATTACTAGAACGAGAAATTAATTTTTCTCTTCTTTTTAATGAATGTGGCGCCAATAATTGTATATCATTGTGTTGGGAGGAACTCTCTTTATATATGAAATTAACTAGTAAAGAGAGAGTTATCATTTTCACAATACAATTACCTATTCACATATGGAAAAGATATTTGACATAAAATAAGAGATAATCTCCATAAATGAGATAATGATTATAAAACCAATCTCTTATTTTTTTCATTAATTATATAACAAATAAATAATTAATTAATTACACATGTGACATAATCTAGAAAAATTTCTTTTCCTAATTTTCTCACTATGTGTGGCGCCACCTTGCCATTTATTTTAATAGAAAATGTCTTTTCTATTTTACATATTATTTACCAAATAAATAATATTGCATATTAATTAAATATACCAACTATTTAATTTATTCTCGAGGTTCCATAAAACGAGAAAAAACTCGCGTGTTAGGAGCCAACCCGGGGACCATGGACCTATAACCAGTAGCTACAATAAATTGAATAAAATATTCATCGAACATAATATTTCTGCTCAACTTATTAATTCCGGAATTACGCCACCATAAATCCGAAACTGAACTCTATCGATTATAGATATAACTTATTCTCAAAACGTCGAGTCGATAAGTGTCTATCGATATAATCATTACATACAGACTAACCCTCCATGGACTATCCGTAATGAAGAGGGATTATTTCCGTAAACCTTCTTCACTATGTCTTATCCTCATTTACCATTAATCCATTAGTGATTAATTAGTTCATAACCAATACGAACTCCGCGGATCGGGCTTTATCTAGGTTTTTGCTATGTATACTAAGTCCAAACTTAGGATATACTGCAAACATAAATTTATTGTAGGCTAGGTTACATTTTGCTGCACCTAGTACACAATCTTTTCTATCATTAATCTTATTGTCGAGAAAGAGCACTATATGCACATTGCAATAGTACTCAAAAAATGCGAGGAATTAGGAATAATCCTATCCTTGAAAAAGACACAGCTCTTTAAGACAAAGATTAATTTTCTAGGATTAGAAATTGATCAAGGTCAACATCGACCACAAAATCATATCCTGGAGCATATTCATAAGTTTCTAGATAAGATTGAAAATAAGAAACAATTACAGAGATTTTTAGGAATTTTAACTTACGCTGAAAGTTATATCCCTAAACTTGCTGAAATTAGGAAACCTTTACAGGTTAAACTCAGAGACAATATTCTTTGGGATTGGACAGAGGTTGATACAACCTATGTAAAAAAGGTTAAAAAGAATTTAACCAGCTTTCCAAAGCTATATCATCCTCTACCAGAGGATAAACTGATCATTGAAACAGATGCATCAGATGAATACTGGGGTGGAATCCTCAAAGCCAATATTATAATGACGGTGAAGAACCCTTGTTCGGATCCAACTGATCGGCCCACATCGGGAGTTGACCTCCTCGGGTATATCGTTTTTATCGAGATATGATCGTTATGAGATCTCATGAATATTTTGGTTATGACTCGACTAAGAATCTTGCGGTGATTGACCCACGTCAGGACCGTTTTATGTTAGAGACAATAGTTGGCTATCACATAAAGATGTGAGTTGTCAAAGAGTTGACTAGTCAACCAATGGAAGCCGCAGGAGATGCGACCGGTAAGCATACACACCTTTCGAAACTGACCCGGTCGATCGGCCCACATCGGGGATCGAGTCAACTAGATTGGGTTCCATCTACTAAGGAATTTTAAAAAAAAAATCTTGAAAGTCAATTGGGAGTAGTTGACTAGCGGGAGCAAAATCATAAATCATAAGACCAATTTTTATTTTGCATGTATAAACAACAACACTCTTTTATCTTTATTTTATGTTGTAGTTTTTAGCAAACTTTTATATTTATGTTTTTAATTCTCGATTAGTAAAACCATATTATGACGGTTACCTTTTAAGACTCGCTCTCAAGAATGGTTAAGTAATTTTAATCCTTTTAAAATAATCAATGACACGAGCAACCCCGTTGTAGTAGTTAGAGAGAAGGAGACTACATATTTGATGGAGTGCTCCAAGACTTTAATTATTAATGAAAAAGAGAAAGCTCATGATATGATTAAATCACTTGAAATAAGTTTCAACGAATTAATCATATATTGGATACGATCCAATATGATCATTCTGTCATACGATGACAATTAATTCAAACGTTGGATAAGAATGACCACATCGAATTTTGCAAAAGGTTGTTTTCAAAATTGTAAGATTTAAGAATCGACTTATTTCTTTAATCATTGCTTAAAGGTTAATTAAATAGTTCATGTTTTGAATATGATTCAAAAGGCTAAATAAACTATCTAATAAACATTGGATTTTCTTTATGAAAGGAAATTAAAGACATAGCTCTTGTGGTTTTTTTAAGTCTTGCGAAGACTACATTAAGAAATATTTACGAGTGCTTAAAGGATTAAAAGGAAAGTTAAGGCATGTGCTTGAATTAGAGAACTTATCGAAGTCTCTATTCTAAGCAAGAAAGTTGAGATAAATCTATCTAAGCTCAAGTCAACTCTTAGATATATGATATCTTACGAGTATGATTAAATTAGAAAGATTAAATACGGAATACACCAAGATACGAAAAGTGAAGCAACCGTTGCGACATTTTTGGTTTTGTATTCTGAGTCAAGTAAACTGATAAAGGAACTAAATAAATGTTATTGTGTTCCGGTTCCTATGAATAACACGAGCTCAGTTGATTGTTAGTATTTAGTAGACATCTTCAATTGCAAGGAATAAATGTTATCCCGATAAGTTGAACGGTCACTGAATATAACATACTAGATTTAAGTCACTATATAGTTGATATAGGTAAAGAAATCTCAACCAAATGTTTGAATGGCTGTTATCCTTGATATTTGTGGTTGTTCTAGTTATATAGACTCTCTGGAAGAGAAACGTGTAATCAAATGTCATTCTGATGATGTCTGAACCATGTGATTATGAATCATATGAGTAATACGTATCCTATCTAAAGATGACTAAAATACCTTTTTATGAAAAAGGTTACGAATTCTAGAAAAATTGTCTAAAGCCTAAACATACCGATGTTTGTTGGCTTATGACAATTAATGCGATAAATAATTGTTTATTAATCTCTATGTTTATTTTTAGAAATAGTTGAATGTTCTTAGTGAAGTACAAAAATTTGGAAAGCCCGAAAAGTTCGAGCTGGTATGAATATGAGATTGATGAACTACTTAGGAATTAATCTTCAATTGGATTAAAGTAATTAATGCCTGAAGGGTGTTTCAGAAGTTATCTGAAAAGGAATTAGATTCTCCCGTGAAGGATACCATTTTGGGATACGCGATCAGATCGTGTTTCTAAAATGGAAACATTTTATACGATAAAGGTGTGACGTAAGCCATGCGATATATCGGGTATGGAAAAAGAAGACATCAAATCTATCTTAACCGATGATCTAGGGTTATCATGCTTCTAGCAAGAAGGCAGTGTCTGAAAGGCTTGGAGCCTAGTACGATATATGCAACTTTGTGGGATTTCTTTGCAAGTACGCTAGATATCATTTACTTGCCCGCGGAGCAAAAGGTGTTTGTCTCCAAACATGTTGTCTTCTAAAGTAAGTGTTCCTTCCAAAAGGTAACAGTGGGAGTAAGTTGAGATCTCAAAAGAGTTTGAGAACCACAAAGAGGTATTCAACCGTTGGAACGTGAGCAGGCGCCGCATAGCGATGAGGTACATGACATTGCTCAATGCACACAAGTATTCTATGAGTCTACAGATGACCACACTCTTGAAAGGGCTACTGGTATGTTCATCTTGAAGAATGAAGATCTCGCGACTTATACGAGAATGCTTGAAGGTTAAGATTAAGAGATATGGCTTGAGCCATAGTATCTGAAGCAGATTCCATATGTGACAACTGGTTATGAGCCTAGTATGTCTTACCGGAAGGGAATGTCCCTAAAAGGTGTAGCATGTCTTTATGAAAGACTGACATGGATGGTAATATGGTTACCATAAGGCTAAGTTGATAGGCTGAAGGCTACAGGGTGTAAACCTTGTAATTACCTTTGTGCTACCAGCTATGCTTAAGCCTATTCAGATAGTGTTTGTTAAAGCTACGTATCATGGCTATATGATAGTGTTGAAAACATTGGGCCAGTGGCTTGATGTTCATAGACGATAACGTGATGAGTAAGCTTATGACATCCATTTATGGACTCGAACAAGTTCCTCTGTATAACTTCTTTGCTTTGATACATCAAAAGAGTTTGATTCCATCAAGAAGAAAGATGTGCCTTATGTGCAGAAGGGTTAGTGGGAGTGTCATAGTTCTTGAGAAATGTATTGGATGTCCTTATCGAGAGTTGTTATCCCATATCACAGTCAATTAATGTTTGGTAGTTCAAGGTCTTTACGAAAGCTCTTGTAATGGTAGTTCTTATTTAGGAAATAAGAATCTATAGTGATGGGTTTAGATACTGCTTGGTTATCACAGTTCGCCTACATAGATGAGATGCTAAAAGAGTTTAGCATAGATCACATCAAGAGATACTACTAGCCAGTATTCTCAGGATCTATCTATGACAGGACATCAGTTCTAAAAGATAAGGTGAAAGATGATACTTATGGAAGGTCCCCTTGATTTTGCAATAGGGTCCATCTAAGTGTTGTGAGTTAAACCAGGCGTTCATGCATGCTGCATGAAAAGTCATGTATAAGTATGAAAGAGATTCTGGTAAATGTCGAGAATATCCTTAAAGGTGTTAAGGATGGGTTCTTAGTTTATTGACACTCGAAATCGAATAAGCGTAGATATACAGAAATATACCCAAAGTCTTATGAAGATAGTGTGAGCTACAGTCTGAGTTTGCTGTCACTTTGATTAAGTGACACGGTCAGCTAGAAATGATCTTAGCTAGAGATCACTGTAAATTCTACAACTCAGCCAAAACACAGTAGTGCCTAGGAGGTGAAGTACATGGATCTAGAAGGTTCTTATATATAGCTGATATAGTAGTGGATTCATTGCTTGAAGCAAGGACCAGGGTCTCGTCAGAGATTCATGCGTGTGTTGAGGCGGTTCCTTTTGACTTGATCATTTGGAGCATGATATGAAGATAGTTTGAGTCCCCATGGATAGTCATCCATCTACGCTTAGGGTTGGTTACGAGTATTGCATGAGATTATTGTGTTTCAACTTGGTCTTGTGTGTATGAGTGATTGGCTTTAGGCCAAGTGGGAGATTGTTGAAATACTGTCCTAAATCCAATCGGGCTGGACCGGATCTGTTGGACTTATTTTTAAGTTTTAGTGATGAGTGCCAGACTAGCTGTTATAGAGCAAAGGCAAAAAGATGTCTAGATCAAATGTATAGGTTTATTAGAGTTTGATATTGTATAGGTTTGATCAAACAAGCACTGTAAAAGGTCAGCTGACTTACATCAGCAGACTAGTCTAGATCAGTGGGGTAGCTGAGTCAGTAGACTTGTCAGGAACCTGCTTATGACTGAAGGCTGAGGGCTCAAACTCAGTAATTGAAGGCTAAGGGATCAAACTTAGTAATTAAAGTCAAGGATATGGAATCAAAATTTAGGGAAGTCTGTGATGACCTAAACTGATTACATATACCTTGTGTACAAGGTCTAAGTTCCACAAGATTAGTGATAATTGGAACTTAGTTATATGTAAAAAGGTGTAATCTAACTTCATAAATAAAAGTTAGATAAAAGACAGTAAGCTGAAGTGTTTTTAAACACAGCAAAATAAGGATCAGCTTACAGATGTATATATCAGTAGACTTATGTTCTCAGGAACCTGCTGGACACATATTTCGATTTAATCAAAAGCTACATTACAAAGAAAGGGACAGCTAACAACCTCTGATTTTATCAAACAAATCAATGGTTAAGATCAAATGGACGTTGGAAAGATTCAGAAATTTATCCAATGGTTACAAGTCAAAGGGTGGACAGACTGTAAACTGTCAAAAAGGAATCTGACAGTTTCAGTCCTAGGAACAGTCAGAAAAAGCAATTCAAGATGGAGACAAATCTGAAACGGCTATGTTTGAATTTCAAACATAAGTCACAAGGACTCCTACCTATAAATAGAGGACTCCTAATTCAGATACAAGTGATGAACATCAAGAGAAAAATATAGATAATCCTGAGCTTCGATTTCTGATCAAGAAAAACACCCTGCTGACCCTACTGAGCATAAGGCTACTGATCCAGAGAATATCTTCAAGTGTAATCTGCATTCAAGATGCATCAAGTTTACACACTTGAAGACATCAAGCTGCTGATCATTTCATCCTGATCAAGCTGCTGAAAGCTGAATCACTTACTTGATTCAATCTTTCTTTTACAAGAAATCTACTGAAGACAGTGAAGCATCTTTGGGTGTGAAAGACTGTTGTTTGTGGCAGAGCTGGTGAAGAGGCAATCCTACCCTTCAAGGACCAGTGGAAGACTTTGGAGCAGCAATCCTACATGTTCCAAGTGTTCAGTTTGTGAAGCCATAGTTATTGGTGAAGGACAAGCAACTTAGGGATTTTTGTAACAGCTACATCAAAGATCTCTAGTGAATTACCTCCAACATTACAGGAGAAGAGTGGACTGACAGGATTACACCACCTGGAACCACAATAATATCTGCCTACTTACTTTCTGCATTTATATTCTACACTTAGTTTATCTAACGCGTCAATCTACTGAATCTAGCAACTGAATTCACACACATACACTACTGAGTATCTAATACTTGGTATCATATTTAACAACAAGTAATAAGGCTTAATTTTTGATATATTTCCGCTTCACAAATTCAGTAAACTCAACAGTCAGCAGACTACTGAGTGTCAGCAGACTACTGAAGTATCAGCAGGCTGCTGAAGTTGCTGAGTTTGTTAACTCCAAAAGTTTTATGTGTTAAGTTTATTCACCCCCCCCCCCCTCAACTTAACCAAATCCTTTTCAAGGGATCAACAGGATCCGACCGGGTCGGATCATTTCTACTATTTCTTTATGTTTATACATATATTAAATGGTTTTTCTATTATTATATATTTGTTCGTTTAACGGACCAATTATGATACTTTATATATGATAATGTCCCTAGTGTCAAACTGTGAAAGAGAAATCATAATAGTGATTATGGTTTATGAGATCTCGACTCGCTTTAAAAGGTTTGATACTTAAATGTCTCTAGTCGTATGTACTATTAAACATGACATTAATAGTACGTTTAGACTAGCACGTATTGGATGTCTTCTGTCTTTTGAAGATAGGGATAGATCTCGTCTATCAAAGTGTAGGGACACTTGGACTATACGTGGACGTGTATTAGAGAATGCATACGTTAGACTGACCACTTACTTTATTAAGTGTCGCACTATGTGGTGGTTGTGTAATTATCCTGAGACCGGAGTCTTCATGACATCATGGTGTGGATTGTCATGCTTTGACACTATTGAGGTTTCCCCTAGCCATGGGGCGATCATGCGGTAGTGATTGGGTGTGATACTGAAGCATGCGTATGATACATGTCGTTCGTCCGAAGATTGTGTATCCTATTATTAGGAGTAAATATCCGAAAGGGCCTTCTTATAAGGAATATATTATTCTCGAAAGTCTTTGCAAAGCGGAAGTAATATGTTACTTCGAGAGAGTAGGATATCCAGATTATAAGATACGGTCGTTGATCTTTGACACTCGACGTACGACCTGTTGGAATAGTGTCCTAAACCCAATCGGGTTGGACCGGATCCGACCGGGTCGGATCATTTCTACTATTTCTTTATGTTTATACATATATTAAATGGCTTTTCTGTTGTCATATATATGTTCTTTTAAAGAACCAATTATGAATTGTTATATGATAACGTCCTTAGTGTTAAACTGTGATAGAGAAACCATGATAGGCGATTATGGTTGATGAGATCTCTAATCACTTTAATAAGTTTGATACTTAAATGTCTCTAGTCGATGTACTATTAAACAGGCATTGATAGTATAACAGACTAGCACGTATTAGATGTCTTCGTCTTTAAGGGCGGGGATAGATCTCGCTATCGAAGTGTAGAGACACTTGACTGACGTGGACGTGTATTAGAGAATGCGACGTTAGATGACCCACTTACACGTATAAGTGTCACACTATGTGGCGGTTGTGTAATTATCCTTTTGACCGAGTCTTCATGGCATCACGGTGTGGATTGTCATGCTTTGACACTATTGAGGTTTCAGCCACGGGCGATCATGCGGTAGTGATTGGGTATGATCTTTGAAGCATGCGGAGTATACATGATTGGTCGTCCGGGAATCGCGTATCCTATGATTGGGATCGAATATCCGAAATGGCCTTCTTATAAGGAATGTCTTACTCTCGTGAATCTTTGCAAAGTGGGAGTAAACGAGTTACTTGAGAGAGCATGATATCCAGATTATAAGATACGGTCGTTGATGTTTTGACACTCGACTAACGACCGTATGGATATTATTACAACGATAGGATTGTAAGTTACACGGTAACTGTTTCACATGAAAGGTAGTAGTCATTGCATTTGACTCTTCCGGTGATTGGGGGTCACGGTGTGTTGCTAGACGCTATCCAGTGATCATTAGGCATGAAGGGCATTTTCGTAATTTTCACTTTGTGTCTACGGCCAACATATTCGGAAGCCTATCGGGTCACACACATAAGAACATCTAGCCGGATTAAAATGTGGTTATAGATGATAACCAAATAAGGAAAGTTTATCTCGAGACTATAAAGGTTATAGTGGTAAATTAATATGGTGGTATTTATTTATTATGAATAAATTAAATACAAGATATTAATTATATTAATTAAAGAATATTCCGGAAGCCAATTTATGGCTAAAGGTGGCGCAACTTATTTGTGTATAAGATACACTTGGATTGTGCAATTTAATTAATAAGATTACCATATATTAATATAAGATATTAATATATATATAAATATAGTCACATGCGTGTATACATGCATATTGGATATGCATGTGCACATTTGTTTCCAAAAGGTATTTATGTATAGATTTATATATTTGTAAAATATATATGTGATATATACACATGTGTAAATTGATTTATGGTAATAAAATAAAGATAGTCAATATTAGATATTGACAATATCTTGGGAATATTCAATATAAGATATTGACAAAATCCTAGATTTATTTAATATGAGATATTATAATAAATGAGATAAATCAATCAATTATATTTTCCTTATTTTATTGGAAAAAGGTTTTCTTCTCCTCCACACTCTATTGGGGCGCCACTTCTACTATAAATAGGAGGTGGGTGTCAAGCTCTTTTGTACAACACAATTCCAAGAACTAATAGTTCTTGTGTAAAATAGAGAGCATCCTATGGAGAGTTGGAGAGAGGGGAAAAGGGCCGGTCTAGCAACCGGAGTTTTCCAATAGCAATCCATGATGGGATTCCGGCGGGCTGCTCGTGTGGACTAGCGGTAGAGGCCGAACACTTGGGCGGCTCTATGCAGAACTACTCTCCTTAGACGGTCAAAGCGTCGATCTTTTAGATCAACCAAGGTAACCACCGTCTACTACTTGTTTGTTTATTGCTTAAACGAAGTCGATCTTGGGTAAAAGGAAATCAAATTTTTGAATTCCGCTGCGTTCGCGTAGATTTCCCAACAGTGGTATCAGAGAGAGCTTGAGCTTAAGCAATAAGCATGTTATTTTGCGTAGTTAATTTTATCGTTTAAATCACGTAATTAAAAGATGAAAGATTTTTGATTCGCAAATCGATACACGAAAAGAAAAAAAGGGGGCGGCTTTTGGGGTGCTCGGCCGATCGGCGGCGCCACCCCACCGGAAATTGCACCGGCGGCGGCGGCACACCTTTGGGGCGGTCGACGTCGGCTGGTGCATCTTTTGGTGGATCCCTAAATTTTGTTTTGTGTATTTTGTGTTTCATTATTGTTCATAGTTGTGATTGGTAATTCGTCTTTTGTTTAGTTGTGTAATGTGGCTAACCAATGGTACAAATAGTTTGGGCCATTGGGATGCCACATGGCATTAAAATAATAATGGTCTTTCCAAACTTTGTTTGGAATAGGCCTAGGCCCTTTCCAAATATTTGATTTGGAAAAAGGCCTAGGCCTAGGCCACTTCCAAAATTTTGATTTTGGAAAGTGGCAGGCCTAAACCAAAATTATTTGGCCTTTCCAAATATTTGATTTGGAATAGGCCTAGGCCCTTTTCAAATATTTGATTTGTAAAAGGCCTAGGCCTAGGCCACTTCCAAAATTTTGATTTTGGAAAGTGGCCAGGCCTAAGCCAAATTTGGTTTAGGAAACCAAAGGCATCCCTTTTGATTACGAATCAAAAGGAAAGAAACAAAAGAGAAATAATTTTAATTTTGATTTATTTTGGAATAGTTCTAATTAATTAAAATTAAAATTAAAATCGGTTTAAAATTAATCGTTAATTTTATTTCGATTAAAATCATTTAATTAATTAAATGTTAATTAGTTAATTGATTGGATAAAATTATTTAATAGATTAAATGTTAATTGATTAATTAAGACGCATGTAGTTAAATTTTAATTTTATCTTTTTCATAAGATTTTATTGTATGGATTAGATATAGTAGATATAATATGATTATATGGACCCCGATTGATCATGGACTCGACCGATGGGATAGATGTGAATGATTTAATTTTTCTGTTGGTTTAAAAATTGTCCTAGGCCGTTATGAAGAACGTGACCTAGTTTATTTTCTGCATTTATCCCATTCCCGTTGGCTCCCCCCGTGTGCGGCGGGTGTATTTATTTTATTAGATAGAATTAAATGTAACAAGAATGGAGCAGAAGATGAAGACCAAAGAAAGAAGAAAATAAAGATCCCATTGGAGAATTGAGCATTAAAGATCCTATTGGCGGTTGCAGCTACCCTTAGATTGTGACCCGTGGTTTCGTCAGTTTGTATTCGAAACCGCACCTAGGAAAAGTCCATGATCATACCGGTTACTTTACGCATTTATTTATTTTGTGCTTGTATTTATTTTATATGATACGATAGATGCATAACTAGGCACGATTTAGATGAATGTGTAGGACGTATGTCTATAGAGATAGATATGCTTAATGAGACCGTAGTTAAATTAATTAAGAGAATTAATTCGAAATTAATTAAGTGAATTAATTTAAAAATTACTCCCACAACAAAAATCGAGTTATAATATGTCTCCCAATATTATAGTGACGGTGAAGAGCCCTTGTTCGGATCCAACTGATCGGCCCACGTCGGGAGTTGACCTACCACGGGTATATCGTCATTATCGAGATATGATCGTTATGAGATCTCATGAATACTTGGGTTACGACTCGACTAAGAATCTTGCGGTGATTGGCCCACGTCAGGACCGTCTGATTTTAGAGACATAAGGTTGACTATCACATAGACGATGTGAATTGTCAAAGAGTTTACTAGTCAAACCACTGGAAGTCGCGTTAGACGCGATTGGTAAGAAGTACCTACCCGTCGAAATTGACCCGGTCGATCGGCCCACGTCGGGGATCGAGTCAACTAGATAGGATTTCAGCCACTAAAGAATTTTTAAAATTCTTAGTCAATTGGGAGTAGTTGACTAGTGGGAGCAAAATCATAAATCCCAAAGACCATATTTGATTTTGCGTGTATAGACAACAACACTCTTTTATCTTCATTTTTTTATGTTGTAGTTTTTAGCAAACTTTTATATTTATGTTTTTCTCGATTAGTAAAACCAAATTATGACTGTTAATTTTGAGAAACGTTCTCAAATATGGTTAAGTAATTTTAATCCTTTTAAAATAAGCAATGACATGAGCAATCCCGTTATAGTAGTTAGAGACAAGGAGATTACATAGTTGATGCAGTGCTCCGAGACTTTAACTATTAATGAAAGCGGAAGCTCATGATATGATTAAATCTTTTGAAATAAGTTTCAACGAATTAGTCATATATTGGATACGATCCAAGATGATCATTATGTCATACGATGACAATTAATTCAAACGTTGGATAAGAATGACCACATCTAATTTTGGAAAGGTTGTTTTCAAAATTGTAAGATTTAAGTATCGACTTAATTCTATCATTGCTTAAAGGTTAATTAAATAGTCAATGTTTTGAATACGATTCAAAAGGATAAATAAACTATTTAATAAACTTTAGATTTTCTTTATGAAAGGAAATCAAAGACATAGCTCTTGTGATCTTTCTTAAGTCTTATGAAGACTACACTAAGAAATATTTACAAGTGCCTGAAGGATTAAAAAGGAAAGTTAGGGCATGTGCTTAAATAGAGAACTTATTGAAGTTTCTATTCTAGGCAAGTGAGTTGAGATAAATCTATCTAAGTTCAAGTCAACTCTTAGATATATGATATCTTACGAGTGTGATTAAATTAGAAAGATTAAATACAGATATGGAAGGTTAAACAAATGTTGTAACACTTACCATATTCTGGATCTAGTAAACTGATAAGGGAACTAAATAAATGTTATTATGTTCCGGTTCTTATGAAGAATACGTTTTCAGTTATTTGTTAGGATTTAGTAGACACATTCAATTGTAAAGAATAAATGTTATTCTAATAAAGTTGGAAGGTCACTGAATCTAACATACTAGATTGTTGTCACTATATAGTTGATATATGTGATGAGGTCTCAACTGAATATTTGTATGGATGTTATCCTTGATATTTGTAGTTGTTCTAGATGTAGTCTCTCTGGAAGGGAAGCGCGTAATTAAACGTCATTCTGATGATGTTGAACCATATGATTATGAATTATGTGGGTTATACGTATCTTATCCAAAGAGGACTAAAATACCCTTTTTCGAAAAGGTTATAAAATCTAGAAAGTTGTCCAAAGCCTAAACATACCGATGTTTGTTGGCTTATGACAATTAATGCCACAAATAATTGTTTGTTAATCTCTACGACTATTTTAGAAATAGTCAAGTGTACTTATTGAAGTACAACAATTCGGAAAGCCCGAAAAGTTCGAGCTAGTACGAATATGAGATTGATGAGCTACTTAGGAATTAATCTTCAATTGGATTGAAGTAATTAATACCTGAAGGGTGTTTCAGAAGTCGTCTGAAAAGGAATAAGATTCTCCCTTTAAGGATACTTCTTTGGGATACGCAATTAGATTGTGTTCCCAAAATGAAAATAACACTTTATATGATACAGGTGTGACGCAAGCCATGCGATGTATCCCTTACCCGTTTCGGGATAGTGCCCTTATACTTAACCTAGTTCCAAAGAATAAAGGTTGAATAAATTCCATATTAGATATGGAAGAGGATAATGTCGAATCTATCTTAACCGATGATTTGAAGTTGTCATAGGCAAAGTCAGAAAGGCTTGGAGCCTAGTACGGCATATGCAACTTTGTGGAATATCTTAGCAAGTACGCTTGATATTGTTTACTTGTCCACGGAGCAAAATGTTTGTCTCCAAACATGATGTCTTCTAAAGGAAGTGTTTCTTCCAAAAGAAACAGTGGGAGTGAATCAGATCTCAAAAGAGTTTGAGAACCCCAAAGATATATTCAACCAATGGAACATGAGCAGACGCCACATAGCGATGAGGTGTAGATCACTGCTCAGTGCACACAAAAGTTCTGTAAGTCTGTGGATAACCTCAAGCCTGAAAAGGCTGTTGGTATGTTCATCTTGAAGAATGAATATCTCACGACTTGTGAAAGAATGTTTGAGAGGCAATATTGAGAGATATGGCTAGGAGCCATAATATCTGAATTAGATTCCATCAGTGACAACCAGGTTGTGAACCTAGTCTGTCTTACCTAAGGGGAGTGTCCTTGAAAGGCTGACATGGATAGTAATATGATTACCATAAGGCTATAGTGACGGCTGAAGGGTATGAGGTGTAAACCTTGTAATTGTCTTTATGCTGCCAGCTGAGCCCAGTTCTATTTAGACTAAGCTTGTTATAACTTCGTATCATGGCTATATGATAGTGTTGAAGACGTCGGGCAGACAGCTCGATGTTCATAGACGATAACATGATATGTAAGCCCACGAGATCCATTTATGGACTCAAACAAGTTTCTCTAGACAATTTCTTTGTTTGATAATCAAAGGAGTTTGATTTAGTCAAAAGAAGGATATGCCCAATGTGCAAGATGGATAGTGGGAGTGTGTTACGATTTTTGAGTAAGGTATTGGATATCTCTCTCGATATTTGTCACCCCATGTCACAGTCAATTAATGTTTGGTAGTTCAAGGTCTTTACGAAAGCACTTGGATTGGCAGTTCTATTTTTGGAAATAAGAATCTATAGTGATAGATTTAACTGCTGTTAGATTATTGTTTACCTATATAGATGTGATGCTAAAAGAAGTTTAGCATAGATCGCAAGATCTATCTGTGTTAGGGCGTTGGCCCTAAAGATAAGGTGAAATATGATGCTTATGGAAGGTTTCCTTCGCTACTGCGATAGAAACCATCATAAAGGAAATGCCGGATGCTCATAATTCATGAATAGTCATGAGCAAGTATGAATGTAAATCTGGTGAATGTCGAGAATTTCCTTAAACAAGTTAAGGAAGAGTTCCTAGTTTATTGAAACTTGGAGTTAAATAAACGTAGATATACAGACGTATATCCTGAGTCTTATGAAGGCGAGTGGGAGCTACAGATGGGTTTGCGATCACTTTGATTAAGTGATACAGTGAGCTGGAAATGTTCTAGCCTATGGGTCACTGTAAACTCTACAACTTAGCCAAAACACAGTAGTGCCTTAGAGGCGCAGCGGGAGCAGTACATGGATCTAGAAGGTTCATTCATGAACCTTATACGGTTCTTCCACCTCTTCTATATAGCTGATATAGTAAGTGGATTCATTGCTTGAAGCAAGGACAGGGTCTCGTCAGAGATTCGTGTGTGTGTTGAGGCGGTTCCTTTGACTTGATCATATGGAACATGATATGAAGATAGTCTGAGTCCCCATGGATAGCGATCCGTTTATGGCTAGGGCTAGTTGCGAGTATTGCATGAGATTCTTGTGTTTCAACTTGGTCTTGTGTGTGCTGGTGATTGGTTTTAGGCCAAGTGGGAGATTGTTGGAATAGTGTCCTAAACCCAATCGGGTTGGACCGGATCCGACGGGTCGGATCATTTCTACTATTTCTTTATGTTTATACATATATAAAATGGCTTTTATGTTGTCATATATCTGTTCTTTTAAAGAACCAATTATGAATTGTTATATGATAACGTCCTTAGTGTTAAACTGTGATAGAGAAACCATGATAGGCGATTATGGTTGATGAGATCTCTAATCACTTTAATAAGTTTGATACTTAAATGTCTCTAGGCTGATGTACTATTAAACAGGGCATTGATAGTATAAGCAGACTAGCACGTATTAGATGTCTTCTGTCTTTAAGGCGGGGATAGATCTCGTCTATCGAAGTGTAGAGACACTTGGACTGTACGTGGACGTGTATTAGAGAATGCGTACGTTAGACTGACCCACTTACACGGATAAGTGTCACACTATGTGGCGGTTGTGTAATTATCCTTTTGACCGGAGTCTTCATGGCATCACGGTGTGGATTGTCATGCTTTGACACTATTGAGGTTTCCCCTAGCCACGGGCGATCATGCGGTAGTGATTGGGTATGATACTTTGAAGCATGCGGAGTATACATGATTGGTCGTCCGGGAATCGCGTATCCTATGATTGGGATCGAATATCCGAAATGGCCTTCTTATAAGGAATGTCTTACTCTCGTGAATCTTTGCAAAGTGGGAGTAAATGAGTTACTTCGAGAGAGCATGATATCCAGATTATAAGATACGATCGTTGATGTTTTGACACTCGACTAACGACCGTATGGATATTATTACAGCGATAGGATTGTAAGTTACACGGTAACTGTTTCACATGAAAGGTAGTAGTCATTGCATTTGACTCTTCCGATGATTGGGGTCACGGTGTGTTGCTAGACGCTATCCCGTGATCGTTAGGCATGAAGGGCATTTTCGTAATTTTCACTTTGTGTCTACGGCCAACATATTCGGAAGCCTATCGGGTCACACACATAAGAACATCTAGCCGGATTAAAATGTGGTTATAGATGATAACCAAATAAGGAAAGTTTATCTCGAGACTATAAAGGTTATAGTGGTAAATTAATATGGTGGTATTTATTTATTATGAATAAATTAAATACAAGATATTAATTATATTAATTAAAGAATATTCCGGAAGCCAATTTATGGCTAAAGGTGACGCAACTTATTTGTGTATAAGATACACTTGGATTGTGCAATTTAATTAATAAGATTACCATATATTAATATAAGATATTAATATATAAATATATATAGTTACATGCGTGTGCTACATGTATATAAGATATACATGTGCACATTTGTGATGGCTAGATATTTATATATAGATTTATGTGTTTGTAATATATATAAGTGATATATATACACATGTGTAAATTGATTTATGGTAATAAAATAAAGATAGTCAATATTAGATATTGAAAATATCTTGGGAATATTCAATATGAGATATTGACAATATCCTAGATTTATTTGATATGAGATATTATAATAAATGAGATAAATCAATCAATTATATTTTCCTTATTTTATTGGAAAAATGTTTTCTTCCTTTCTACTCTACTTGGGGCGCCACTTCTACTATAAATAGGAGGTGGGTGTCAAGCTCTTTTGTACAACACAATTCCAAGAACTAATAGTTCTTGTGTAAAATAGAGAGCATCCTATAGAGAGTTGGAGAGAGGGGAAAAAGGCCGGTCTAGCAACCGGAGTTTTTCCAATAGCAATCCATGATGGGATTCCGGCGGGGTGTTCGTGTGGACTGGCGGTAGAGGCCGAACACTTGGGCGGCTCTATGCAGAACTACTCTCCTTAGACGGTCAAAGCGTCGATCTTTTAGATCAACCAAGGTAACCACCGTCTACTACTTGTTTGTTTATTGCTTAAACGAAGTCGATCTTGGGTAAAAGGAAATCAAATTTTTGAATTCCGCTGCGTTCCCGCGTAGATTTCCCAACACGACCGTATGGATATTGTAACAGCGATAGGATTGTATTTACACGGTAACTGTTTCACATGAAAGGTAGTAGTCATTGCATTTGACTCTTCCGATGATTGGGGGTCACGGTGTGTTGCTAGACGCAATTCCGTGATCGTTAGGTATAAAGGACATTTTTCATAATTTGCATTTTGTGTCTACGGCCAACATATTCGGAAGCCTATCGGGTCACACACATATAAGAACATATAGCCGGATTAAAATGTGCAAATAAGGAAAGTTTTATCTCGACTATAAAGTGTTAGAGTGATAAATTAATATGATGGTATTTATTTCTTATGAATAAATTAAATACAAGATATTAATTATATTGATTAATTAAATATACATATAATGTATATGTCTGTCGAAATTATTTGTGTATATTGATACACATGTATTTTGTAAATTAATTTATCATATCATTATATTAATTAAGAATATTCGGATGCCAAAAGATTGGCAAATGGGGCACATGTTAAGTGTTTCAAAATACTCTTGGATTGTGCAATTTAATTAATAGTATTACCATATATTAATATTATATATTAATAGATTTATGGTAATAAGATAAAGATAGTCAATATTAGATATTGACAATATCTTGGAAATATTTAATATAAGATATTAAATTAAATGAAATAAATCAATCAAAGATATTTTCCTTATTTTATTAGGAAAATGTTTTTCTTTCTCCTCAATCTACTAGGAAGCTTCTCCCAATCAGATTGGGACTGACTGGGGCGCGGGTCACCCTATAAAATGGGAGGCTTGGCTATCACTTTTGTATCATCACAATTAGAAGAGTTCTAATTTACAAAATAAACTGAGAGCTTCTTAGAGAGAGATTTTGAGATAGAGAAAATGTCGGTCTAGCAACCAAGTTTTTCTGGTAGCAATCCATGATGGATTCCGGTGGGCTGTTCGTGTGGATCACCAGTAGAGGCCGAACACTTGGGCGGCTTCATGCATAAACTACAACCGTAGACAAAGCGTCGATCCAGTTGGATCAACCAAGGTATTCTCTTGTCTACTTCTTTATTCTTGTTGCTTAAACGAAGTCGATCTTAGGTTAAAAGGAAATAAAATTTTAAATTTCGTTGCATTCCCGCGTAGATTTCCTAACAATACATACTTGATAGTATAAAAGCTAAATCATGTTGGTCTTTGGTGAGGCATGTTTTTGTATCGCTACATGGAACTATTATCCCTCCACAAGATTAGATACCGAGAGTGCGGGTGATATTCCACATGGTTAGCTACCATTCCCTTTAGGTGTTGAGGAAAGGTTTCATGGTGCATACTCACCATGAAAAGTGTCCTTGGATCAATGAGTAACTAATGTCATTGCTTGTTGTGTCTATTAGTGAGACTAGTAGAGAGGAGTGAGCTACTTGAACATATGTGCTAGTATTATTGAATTTTGTGTTGTTGCTTGTTAGATTCGTTGCCTCTACCATTTACAAATTACTTTTGTATTTACCCCTTTTATTATTATTTCCCCCACCCGTGATAGTGGTATGGTGTAGGTTGAGTTCGACATCGCTAAAAAATGATTTCTGAAGTTACAACTGTTGATGCTTATCTTTTTTTATTCTCCTGTATTAATGATATGGGTACTTCCCTTTACCTTTATAATAGATTGAGATAGCTGTACCTTTTGGTCGAAATAGAGCTTTTAATGTTAATCCTTTCTATCAAAAGATATGTATTATTATATTCTAATAATCTTTTACCTAAAGCTAAATCCAAATTAAACAGAGATTCACTTGCTTCCTTGTTCTTTTATTCACAAAACACATAAATGATGAAACTAATATTCACCGAATGGCTAAAATGTCCTCTTATAAAAATAATGGGTTTTACACATAATGAATGTGTAATTTTTAAAATGAGCATTGAAGGACACCATACTTTTTTTCATGGGCACACCACCTCCATATGTTATTTTACGTAAAATATTATATTGATTTTTACATATACTCATTACACCACCATGTAATTACTATATTACTATTTCTATTTGTGGCACCATATCTGTCAAGATCTTTCACTATTAACAATGCAATCCTTGAAGTTTTAAAAATGTTGATTAGAAGGGTAATCAATCACCGGCGGCGAGGCGAAGAGCAATAATTCAGAGCTTATGTTCAACAGACAACAACCCATGCTCTCATAGATTCAAGTGACGATAGAGCATAATGATTAGCCTCCGCCATTTCTTCGTTTCCTTAGACTCCGATCAATTATACTCCTCCATTCCTATCTAACTGTCGTAGTTGTCAAAAATAAAAATTCATTTTTATTAGTCGTAGTTATATTTGTAAAGCATTATTTAATGTAATTTCCTACATCTACCCTTATTTATTAAAGGGAGGAAAATTGAAAACAACATTGCATTAATTATATTCAATGGGTATTATTGTCAATTTGATGTTAAGTCAAAGCATTAACTACTCTCCTTAAATAGGAATAGAAGGAGTATTAAACAAATATACATGGGAAGAAACGAGGTGCAATTATTAGATTGTAATTGCCATGTAACTTGATTAAGAGGTAGTTTGTAATAAATATGTATTGGTTAAAGAGATGCAAAAAGGATAGTAATGGAATAAAAACAATAATTAAAGAACGGTTTACAACCTTAGAATACTGTGGGCGCTCGTGTTTTCAGGGCATTCATTTGATACCGCTGTAGGATGGAAGGGTAAGAGGTGGGGTCGAAATGTAGTTTTTAACTTTTGAGGTCTTATTTTATAAAATAATGATTTATCAACAATCAAACCGAGCCGGATACCATAGATTTCAATTTTAGCACGTGTGATGTTATTGGTAGAATTAATGCATTGAATAAACACATTTTTACGGCACCTCGAATAAAAAAACAGTTTGAGACGTTTTTTTTAAAAATGAAACCGATGTGCCTTTAGAGACCCCTCTTGGAGGGAAAGTTATTATCTACACTCTATATATCTGAAAGTGTGCGGTGTGACACGATATACACCATCAGTTTGTTTGTTTGTTTGTTTTTTTTTTGTTGTTGTTGTTGTTGTTTTTTTTGGAGAAAAACCATCAGTTTCTTAACTGATCCAAATTTCTAGAATCAACTCAATGCAAATGGAGTTACTATACAAAAACTTCCAACATGATCATGAAATGACAACTAGTAAAATGGGTCCTATGCTAAATATTTTAACTTATCAACTGTCGGAAAAACTATTGAGCAAACTAACATGTAACTAAAATATCACTCCGTTGAGGATGAAATTTAGCCCCTCATACATAGTATACATAACATCCCGATATCATTCATTTCACATGATGACAATGAGGCAATTTTTTAACCCCCTAACATACAATCCTTTTCACATGATACAAAATACAAAAAAAAAATCCAAAAGGTTGGCTGATGTGACCCGGAAGGTCCTATTTTGACAGTCCCTTCACTTCCATTGGGCTTAGATCTGAGGACAGATCCTTTTGAAGAGGGAGAGAATGATGTGATCCAGTCCAAGAAGAAAGATGATGCACCATTTACCCGAGAAGCAAGATGATTAGTCTAAAATGAAGTCCAATGCGCCATTTTATGTCCAATTAGGTCTATTGGGCCTATTAGGCTTGATTTAATTTATTTATGTTCTTTTATGCAGTTTTTAGTAGTAAAAAGCCAAAAGCCCATTAGGGGAGGTGTCTATATTATAGTATATTGGGTTAAGTCTTTATTTTCAGCAAATAAAACTCATTTGGGCTTATTATAGTCAAGTTAGGTCCGTTAGGAAATAAAGCGACGAAAATAGCATTTAATTATCCCACATTGCTAGTTTGTTTTATTTCCTTGAGTCAGTAGCCTATATAACGGCAAATATAGTCATTGTAACAATCAGTTCAAGTTTTAATGAAATTTGATTAAGTTTTGTGACTTGTTTATCACTTGCGAGTGAGAGTCTCTTCATTGTAGAGATTCAACCCTTAAGAGCTTATCAGCGCCTTGAGCAAATGTTGTGGCGTTTTTAGCCAACGTTCTCGTTTGGATTCTCGAGAACTTGGTCTTTTGCTCCGATTGATCCCTTAAGAGGTTCATGGGCACGATCTGATCGTGTTTCCGATCCGGAATCACATTAGTTGGTAGCAAAGCTCAGCGACTAAGATATCAAATATCCCGTTGTTTCTTTCTTGTTATTTCGATTATCATTTAAAAATATATATGTGTGCTTATTCTTATTATTCTTAAATTTCGTCCACCACCAGCCAAGAACATCCATACATCTTCATATTCAAACCTTCATCCCAAGAACCTTAACCCTAATCCTTTTTTTCCGATCTGATAAACGTTTTTGTAATAATTCGTTTTGTACTCCAAAATTTATGAATTTTTTACCACATCTCAAACACATCTCGTTCTACAATTTCTCTCATTATGCCTAATCCAAATTCGACAGAAATCATGCCTAAAACAGCCGATTAATCCAAACAATCTGTCCAGAAAAACTGCAGCAGTCCATCGTCGTTCGAATTCGATTTCCGTTAGTTAGACGATGTTGGAAAATTTTGATGTATAAGAATTTGACAGAAATTGTAGAAGACTCCAAGGCACCCAAAGCATTATCTTTTAAGAGATGTTTTGTCCCACACGATTTGTCACTAAGGGATCAAACGAAAATCTCTCTCAGGATACAATTGAGGTGTTTGATTCAAACAGTGACTTGTTTGAATCAAACCCGATGACACTCAAAGTTTTTTTCTGATGATGCTGTCAAACTTATGAATTTTCGTCTGCATACTAGTGCCTTTTATAGGCTGCAAGTACCCCATAAACGAATATATGTACTCCTTGCACGAAATGGTAGGGTTGTCACAGTTCAACGGATGAAAGCATGCAACCCTTACACGACAGGGTAAGTACATATCAGTTCAGATAAATGCATGTATCTGAAAATCAGAAAATGCATATCCATTCATGAACTGATGCATGTATAGGTCGAACCCCGTTTCGGTGTGATAACATTAATTCGTACGGAAACTTGTATGCAAACAATAATCAAAATATTTATTTATGAAAAAATATCTAACATACGACTCCAACTTACCTGAAATTTTGTGACCTTATAAGAAATTCTCCGTTATACAACTTTTGTCTTTTGATTTTTTCCAAATTTTGCATCGTTTGATCACAATCTGCACCGTAAGTCACTGCTTTCAATCTAACATTTCTGGCAGATTGCTCCAGTTGCCGAAAAACGATTGTTTGACCGATTTCTCTAACTCCAAAAGGTCTGCAAATTTTTAATCCTCTAGAAAAATACCTGCTTTACAACTTTCATCTTTTGAGTTTTCCCGGATTCGTAATAGTTTGATTCCTATATGCACAAAACTTCACTGCTTAAATTCTGGGAATCCTGACAGCATCTTGTTTAGGGTTTGCTCGTTATTTTGATTTGTTTGAGGAGGAAATTTTTCTACAACTGAGAATAAGAGTGAGTGTAAACACGAGAGAATTGTGAGGGTATGAATTGTTGAAAACAACGATGTGTCCATTAGAGAAGTATTACTGGAAAGAATCACGACGGCGCCATTTGGAAGAAAAGCGGGAAGAAGAGCAGAAGCTAATAGAGAAAAAGATAGAAGTACAACATAAGTATGAGATTTATCAGCGCTCCATGGATAGATGTATAGCCTAGGGTAGAGACTTCACCCCACTTTCAATCATATGGCATGAACATTGGTTGGATGATTCGAGGGAGACATTGTCTTCTCCGCAGTAGAGGAGTTGCCATTTGATGATGATGTATGTGATGATGATTCATCTCTCCTTCTCATTGATTAGGTTCCCGAAACAGAGGAGAAGCATATCGATACAATGGTGGAGATGGAGGATGAACATAATACTGTATATGTGGGTGGAGTAGTTAAAAATGATGAGGCAGTAGTTGTGGACGAGATATTTCACATTGATGAGACATTCGTTGATGGTCGTGTTGGGAGTGCTGTTGAGCGTGAGGAAGTTCATGATACACTAGCCGAGGCGCTTGATTTACCTTTGCAGGTGCATGATACTTGTGACGAGCTGGTTCAATCAGCGTGCAGCCAACTTTTTTTGTTGCTGAGGTTGAAAAGGAAGCCAAATCAGCTGGGTCCATTGTGCAATAAAAGGAGATGCATGCCACACATATTTATCCTGATCCATTTTTATTGCATTGTACTCCTTTATATTTTATTATTGCTGGTTTTTATATTGCACTCATTTCATTGTACAAGAAGATGATTACTGCATTGTTTCACCTCTCTATTTTTTAAGGGTGTTATTTACTGTGGGCCTACTCACATATGTTGGCCAATATTACTATTTGATCCAGGTGGATTCGAGGACGAATCCTTTCGAAGGGAGAGGAAATGATGTGACCCGGAAGGTCCTATTTTGACAGTCCCTCACTTCCATTGGGCTTAGATCTGAGGACAGATCATTTTGAAGAGGGAGAGAATGATGTGATCCAGTCCAAGAAGAAATAAGATGCACCATTTATCCGAGAAGCAAGATGATCAGTCTAAAATGAAGCCCAATGTGTCATTTTATGTCCAATTATGTCTATTGGGTTTGATTTAATTTATTTATGTTCTTTTATGCAGTTTTTAGTAGTAAAAGGTCAAAAGCCCATTGGGGGAGATGTCTATATTATAATATATTGGGTTAAGTCTTTATTTTCAGCAAATAAAACTCATTTGGGCTTATTATAGTCAAGTTAGGTCCATTAGGAAATAAAGTGACGAAAATTAGCATTTTATTATCCCACATTGCTAGTTTGTTTTATGTCTGTAGCCTATATAAAGGCAAATAGAGTCATTGTAACAATCAGTTCAAGTTTTAATGAAATTTTGATTAAGTCTTGTGACTTGTTTATCACTTGCAAGTGAGGATATCTTCGTTGTAGAGTTCCACCCTTTAAAGCACTTATCAGTGCCTTGAGCAAGCGTTGTGGCGTTCTTGCCAACGTTTCTTAGATTGGATTTTCTAAGATCGTTGTTTCGAGCTCGTTATTGATTCCTTTAGAAGGACTTAGGAAAATATTCGTCCCGGATTCGTATCATTTGGTATCGGAGCCTTCGGTTGACTAAAGGTAATCAAATATCCATTTTCGTTCCTTGTTTTTCTTCAATTTCCTTTCTTGCATTTATTTATTCAAAAAAAATTTCATCCCTAATCCCAATCTTGATCAAGAACCCTAACCTAGTTGATCAAGAACATCAAGAACCCTAATCCTGCATATCTCTTATTTTTCTGATCTGACACACGTTTGTTTAACAGTTCGTTTTATACTTTAAACACCTCAAAAAATTCTGAAATTTTTACCACATCTCAAACGCATCCCATTCTACATTTTGTCTCTTTACATATAAAATCTAAATTAGAAGTAAATCTTGACGAAAACTGCAGATCTATACAAACAATCTGTCCAGAAAAACTGTAGCAGTAAATCGTCATTCGAATTAGATTTTAGTGCGTAATACGACTCCAAATTACCTGATATTTGTGGTGTTGCGAAAAAGTGTCTTCTGTACAACTTTCATCTTTTGAGTTTTGGCTGATTCATTACCGATTCATCACACTATGCAAATTCATCTACTATTATCATTCTGGAAATTTTTGACAGATTGGTGCAGTTGTAGAAAAACGGTTGTTTGGTCAATTTATTTTCTTCAAAAAATTCTTATTTTTGAGTATCGTCTGGAAAAATTATTAATCTAAAAATCTCCTTCTTATTTCAACTTCAGTTTCCACATCGTTTGGGCTGCACGTGTCAATCAGCGCAGGGCTAAATTCTGGATAAATCCTTTCTTTTTAGGATTGTTGGTTTTGTTTGCTACATATTGCTCAATTTTCTGATTTGATTGAAAAAGGGTTATCTTTACAACTTGGAGACAGAGTGAGTGTAAACACGAGAGTTGTGAGGTTTTGAATTTTTCATAATGGCGGAAGAGGAGAGTGGTTCACAAGGGGTTTTCCCATGTGATTTTGGTTTGTTTATGGATGCTCAACAACAGGAAAATATACGTATAAATGAGACTTTGGATAAGTTGTAGGCTCAACTTGATTCTTTGGTTGTTCCACAAAAAAAGGGTGGTGGCCGCAGTGACGGACCCATGAATTTTTTTCAGTGGGGGCCAAATTAAAAGAAAAGGTTAAAAAAGATGAAGCAACCGGGTTTTGAACAAGTGACCTCAAGTATAGTAGTAATTCTTCAAACCAGTTGAACTAAATAAGAAATTACATTAGAAATTGTCTTAAATAATATACATACATGATCTTTAATACTATTAGAGGGGTATTTTAGTAACTTCGCACGAAAAGTTGAGTGGGGGCCGTGCACCCCCACTTTTGTACATTGGGTCCGTCCCTGGGTGGCCGACATGATAAGAGGGTGAAAAAGGCTGCAAATCCGCGTGTAGAGGAGAATTTAATCCTTGAATCTCTAACCCCCGAATATGAAGAAATTCTTTTGTATGGTAAGGTGAGTAGTAAACCCGTGAAGAAGGTAGTCAAAAAGAGAAAGGAATGTGAAATCATTTGTCCTCCAGAATCCATGGGAGAATTTTTGGGTGATATCATTGGAGATGAATTAGTGGAGTCAGTTGAAGAATCAGTTGTGGAAGAAACAATCACAGAGGGAAATGATAATGTGGAGGAGAATGGTGATGCGCGTACTCTTAAATCCGTGGATGAGCCAATTGAGGAGAAATAGGAAGTTGGCCCTACTTCACCGACCACGTGTTCGAGTTCTATCTTATCTACTTTACAGGTACATGATGAGTATACACTTGAGGAGAAACCGATTTATTGGATGTTATCTACTTCACCGACCACCTTTAGTGCATATGGATTTTCTTGATCCAGTTCAAGTTAGTGGAAAACCGGAACACTCTTTCATTGATCCATTTGTTGACCATGTTGCTGGCTATCCATATAGGAATTTTTACGATTATATTGCTACTTTTCAGGGCTTCATCCACATTTCTATCATGACGGAAGACTTTTCTGATTTTTCAGTGGTGAAGCATGGATCCCCATATCACCATGCAATGCATTTGAATTTGTCTCTTCGCTTTATATTTGATCCGGCATATCATTGGTGTTTTTTGTGGGTTCTCTGGACTTTGTGCATATTGATCAGCTCTATGACATCTTTTTGATTCAAGGAAGAATCCTTTCCAACCAGGAGGGAATGATATGATCCATGGTGGGCGTCAAAGGAAGAAAAAACAGAAATCCATGGTGATACAAAAGAGGCGAAATTATTTATGTTATTGGTTAGATAGTCTTTGTTATCCCACATTAGTCAGATTGTCTTTTATTTTTGTTATTTTTTTATCTATTGTTATTTTGTCCAACATTGCTAAATTAGAAATTGGTCTTGAAATCTGTAGTCTGTATAAGACACCTAGATGGTTCATTTACAAACAGTTCAATTTTGAGTAAAATTTTATTGAGTCTTTTGATTTGTTAACACTTGCGAGTGAGGATCTCTTCGTTGTAGAGTTCCACCCCTTAAAGAACTTATCAGCGCCTTGAGCAAGCGTTGTGGCGTTATTGCCAATGTTTCTTAGATTGGATTTTCTAAAGATCGTTGTTTCGAGCTCATTATTAATTCCTTTAGAAGGTCCTAGGCAAATCTATCTTCGTTCGTGATTCATATCATTGGCTATTGTGGGTAAGAAGACAGTAACAATAGGAGCCAGTGTAAGCAGCTTGCAATACTTTTCACAAAGATTTCAATGGCCGAATCAACTTCGGAAAGCCATGAGAATACATCTCAGTTGAAGCAAAGCATGCAGTTGGACCCATCAAGAACAAATAGAAACCACACAAACCACTCATAGAGTTGCCTAGACATCGTTCGAACCATTGAAAAAAAAAACAATGCATCTGGGCATAAGACATATTACAATCAACACTGCTACAACACATCAAATTATATACAAGTCACCCATATAATAACCAACCGGAATGCTTGACATACCTGCAATGGAATGTGAATTAAATTCACAAATTAACAAAAGCATGTTCAAGTATAACAAGTCACTATTCGGCCTCATATATTCTCGTTCTTGTCTATGACTCAACTTCCCCTCTTTCTTTCATTCTTTCTATTCATGTTATAGGAATAGCCTTCTCTAAGAGTTCACAAATGCTTCGAAACATACCAGCAAATGTGAATTTATGGAAGGAAGCGCAACAATACTATGTAAGCAATGTAGGCTTAATCAACAAGAAGAAGAATACAGTCATAAAAACAAAAACAAAAAAACATATTCTTACCAGTGGAATCAAAACCTTCACTTTCACATCTTGTTTGATGCTTATTTATTCAAACTTTTGATATTCCCTTACAATTCCTTGAGGGAAATTTCTATTTCTTTTTTTCTTTAAATCTCGTAATAACCTCTCTTTGACTATTGTAAACTCGGACACTTCCTGACAAGTGTTAAATCTCATTCTGAGACCTTTTGATGTGCTCGTTTTCCCTCCATAGCTACTTCATGATGAGATTCTTGCTCTCTTTTGATTTCTATCTTTCTAGTCCTTCTGGTGCTCGACCTTGCACCTTTACTTTGCTTTTCTGTTGTGTGATGTTCCCTCTACGGAACTCATGCGAACTGAATATTTTTCCTTGTTCACCAACATCCATTTTTGTTAACCAAGTTTTTAACAATGAAGGTCATCTGCCTAATGTTCTCAAGTCCAGTTTTTCCTTCCTTCGCAGTTAATGTTTCCAAGTCCATCAGGCGATGTTTCCTTCAACGTCTCCACTTTCTAAAGGTTTATATGAAAGCCTATTACCATTCTTTCAACTTGCCTCTGAAATCCTTGTAGATCACCGTATCTTGCGGAATTCCACTCTCTCAAAGGAATTCCATCTGCAAGGTGTTCTTTTGTTTTCCTTCTGGTGACTATCTTTTGTATTATGATACAATGCCTCATTCTTCATCCTGGAACCAACTTCAACTTTCCTCGACACGGAATCATCTTGTTTTGCTTGTAACCCAAGAAACCTTCCTTATTTCAAGTGCATTGTACCCTTCATTGGCTTACCTAGTTGACATACCACCCTGGTACTCAACTTGTCACTTTTCAACTTCTTTTATTCTCCAAGCTAACTCCCTTGGCATAAGAATTGGATTAGACCGTCAGAGAGAGAAAGGGTGGCAGATGCATGCTTCTCTTTTCCCTAAGAAGTCTCAGAAACACTACCGCCAGAATCCTTGTAGTTCTTCAGCAAGCTTGTTGTGCCATGATGGAAGTTGAGACTTGAGATCGAAAGAAGTCAAGTGTGCCAGAAGTGCAGTTTCTGCTGGGAAGATTCAGCTTTCCGGGTATAGGTCAGCAAGAGCAATCAAAGAGCGGTAAACCGATGATTGCAAGATTCGAGGCATTCGATGAGTTTGTAAAAGAAGCAAGACAAAGATCCAATTGGTTCCGGTTACAAGTGAGTGGCTGGAGCCCAACCAGCCATTGGTCACGAGTTAGATGAAGATGGCAACAGTTGGCATCGGAATCAGCTTTGGGTTCTGAATGCGGAAGATCGGGAAGGACAATGAAGAATGGTAAACCTCGAGACGACAATTGCAGTTCCTCTCGGAGCGACCAAGAAGTACAAGAATTGGAACAGTACTGCTGGCGATCTTTCATGAAGATAGAGATAGTAGAACACGAGTTTCTGGGATGAAGTGGAGCGACAACAGAATACGAGACCAGCGTGGATACAGCAAGCCAACAGAAAGATTGAAGTAGATCGTCGCCACCTTGAGATAGCTCAAGACAGGTGGAAGGGTTGGAAGATGGAAGAAGAAGAAGACTGTACGAGTTAGGAGACGAAACGCTTCGCAAGGTCCAGAGTTCAAGTACCTCGCGGTTACATTCGAGTTTCGAGGACGAAACTCCTCTTAAGGGGGAAGGAATGTAACATCCCGACTTTTCATAAAAGGGTAAAATAGTCATTGGGTGGTTAACGAAATAACGAAAACAACGATCAAACACAGAGCAAAAACATAATTTTGAAAGAACTCACCAGTATCTCAGAATTTTGCAAAGACTGTGGACGACCTTCAATACGTTCATGTTGCAACCAATCAGTATTTAAGAAATCAGCTAACAATGTTTAACAAAAGAAATCTTTAAGCAAAACATGCATTAGAGGAAAAGTAAAAGAATAGAGCAGATTCTTTCAGATGAATACACACAGTAATGAACAAAGGAAACTATTATTTAATAAGTAGAACAATAAACCATAGGTAATTACCTGAAAAGCTCATTTTTTTTCATAATATACCCTCTCATGTGAAAACACCGTGCAATGCACGGCTGGCTGTATGATTTAACTTATTAAGTTTAACTTAATAAGTGAATACTAAATAAAATAGATAGTAATCACACCTGATGCTAAACACACAGTGCAAGTTTCCTCATTTCAACTTATGTAAACACATGTGCTTCTTACAATCTTCCAGGAATACTTGTCTTTGTCTTCTAGGACATTACTTCTTCACGCTTACAGAAAGATTGAACCTTTTTTCTTACAAAGAAAGATTGATCTTCAACAATATTATTTTTAGCATCTTGAACCATACGTGTTGCCCTTTAGTTGATATTTCTCAGCCTCCTTCACAGCATCAACACTACCAAGTTCCTTCCCATGTCACTATTCTGCCTCCTTTATTGCCTTTCTTGTCTGTGACTTTCCTTCCCCCTTTTTCTTTCATTCTTTCTATTTATTTTACCAGAATTGTCTTCTCCAAGAATTCACAAATGCCTCAAAACATGCTGGCGGAAGTGAATTTATGGAAGAAAGCGCAACAGTACTAAAGTACCATGAAAGGAGATAGATCAAAAATGTACACTCAAAAACAAAACTATGGAAAGGAATAACACTTGATCCACCCCCATGTTCTTACAAACGGAGACCACTTAACAAAAACACATGTCTTAACAAAAGGCAAACTATGATAGAATGTTCAAACGATAGACAAAGGAAAATAAAGTATCTTAAAACATGTGCCGGAAAGAAAAGTATGAGCTGCTACCTGGGAAGTGGCATATTTGATAAGTAGAAAATATCATAAAAATAGGGAAAATTGGCTGTTTAGTTTCTTTTCAAAAGTTTTTTGTTCAAACAGTACTCCTCATTGAGGAGCCTTAAAAAAAATATGAAAACTAAGGAATTATGTGTTTGGACAAATATACCCTCGTCTCAACCTTCTACCATCAGCTCTTTTCATCGTCATTTTCCCTATCCCCAAATCATATTTCTTGACAAAATTCAATTTCTTAACATCTAGTTCCTCCGCCTCCCTTAATTTTCCTTGCTTAACATTCAATTCCAGAAGGAACAATAACAACAGCAGCAAAAGGGGGTTTTCTTTGCAATTTCTTTGCAATCCCCTTTATACATCTAGACGTGACCGGTTCCGGGCCGGTTCCGGGTCCATGGCACGACCCTCCGGTTCCGGGTCCAAAATGGAACCGGAACCGCCGGTTCCATTTTCTAGCCGGTTCCGCCGGTTCCCGGGAACCGGCGGGTTTGGCGGTTCCCCGGTCCGGGTCCGGGTCTCGGCGGTTCCCGGGTCAGACGGTTCAGATCACGGTTCCGATTACGGTTCCGATCACGGTTCCAATCCCGGTTCCAAAAAAATCAATTTTTTTTTACAAAATTTTTATAACTTACGTTAAAATTAATAATAAATTCTAATTGGTTATTAAACTATATATAATATTTAATTTCATAAGTATGTTTAAAAAAAACACACGGCTTGTATAATATTTAATTTCAACCAATCTATATATAATATTTAATTTCATAACTTATATTCTAGATAATTTGTAAGTAAATTAAAGATTATAGTTTTCTAATTGTTTATTTTTTATGATTGATTTGTAAGTAAATTAAACTTATATTTCATATATTGATTACGATGATTTATACTTATAATATTATGTATATAAGTTGATATTATATCTTAATGAATCGAGGCAAAATGTATATAAAAGTTGTTTTATTAAGCAACACCATTACATAATTGAACAATACATCAATGACGACAGTCACGGCACACTTGAATCACTTGATAGTTGATACACATTACTTAACACCATACTAATAGTCTAATACACTTCATATTAAAAATACAAACACACTACTAATACACACTGAACCGCCCATTGAGATGTACATCCTTGCGTACGCTTTTCTTACGAATGAGCTAATAGATGTAGGCCAATACATCGTGGAAAGAATTGGCCAGATAGCTATGGGCAATGCAGGTGATGGTTATATTTTCTTTCCATTTCTTATCACCGCTTTTGCTAGAGAATTCAGGGTACCGTAATATGATACGGACAACCTTTCTCGACCTAATGAACCTATTTTATATGAATAAAAGAGTAGGATGTACTATGTAGTTTATTAATATTTTGTAACATTTAAATTTAATTTGATTAGTCAAAGTGTAACCTTTAAATTTAATTTAATTATGTGCTCTTCCTTGTCACAATAATTTAAATAGTAGTATTTGATTATTTGTCTATTTGATTAGTCAAAGTGTTACGATATATTTCGGTCATAAAGTAATAATAATAAGAAATATATTTTTATGTTGTGGCACAAGTAAAAATTAAAAAACAACATTTTATGGTATATTAAAATAAAATCAAATATTTTGAATATAAAATCAAATATTTTGAATAAAATCAAACATGAAAAAGGAAATAAAGGAAAAAAAAAACAAAAACAAAAACAAAAACCGCCGGTTCCGGGTCCTCCGGGCCGGTTCCGGCCGGTTCAACCGCCGGTTTTTCGGCCGGTTCTTTGAACCGCCGGTTCCGGGCCGGGCCGGGTCCGTTGGAACCTAAAACCGGGTAGGAACCGTGGAACCGCCGGTTCCGTGGACCCGTGGACCCGTGGAACCAGAGGGTTGGACCCGGGAACCGGCGGGTCCGAACCGGATTTGGACCCGGAACCGGTCAGGTCTATATACATCTAGCCACTCTATCATCCAATTCTCTTCATTCTGATTATAAACGCTCCAGTCTTCTTTCCCATAAAGTTTTGATCTTTCCTGCTTTCACGACCTAAGAATGCTTTAATTTCCAAAGTTTGGTGATAATTGGAATAGGGATTTCGTTGTTATATTATATAGTTTCCTTAAGAAAATGGCTGACAGGTTGAGGTCGGCTTCAATGGAGGATTTGCCATTGCATATAGTACTTGATATATTGACCTCGGGCCGATTAAGCGCGGTTGATTTGGTGTGTCTAGAGCTAACATCCTTGACTTTCAGAGGAAATCGCGGGTTTTTTCCTGAAAAGTTTCGGTCTTTGATGGATTTTGCTGCTTTTAGGCTTTGTGAAGTGCATCCCCTTTATAGTTCCTTGCGTTTGAATTCTCAGCAAGAGGTTGTGAATCGGTGTAGTGAGAATTGGAAGCAGCTTTTGAGGTTCTTGCAGTCTGTGGATGAGTCCTCTGCCCTGGTTGAAACCTCTGCAGGCAATGTACTATTTCTTTTTGGTTCTCTTATAATTATTGAGCATTTCTATTTGTTTAATTTAGCATTTATTAGTTCTTGTAAGCCGTGTTTGTTTTTCTTTTGAAACAAAGAATATTTAGTGAAGACTTCAGTGTTTGCTGTGTTTAAAGTGATGTTCATGGCTTCTAGTTATGGTATAGTAGTATCCATATCCAATAGTATAGTTTCGACTAGATAAGAAGTTAATTTGTTTTGCTTGATTTGTGTTGTTAATTACGTGTATTGTTAGATTCTAAGATGCATAACAGCCTAAGGGTGTGAGCTCCAATGGTTGTGCAGCTTAGTAAGGGTGCGAATCCACCGTGGCTCCACACTTCGGGCGACCTCTATAAAGTAGAATGTTGAGCTTAGATTCAACTTTCAAGAGGTCGAATGTCAATGTGGTGCACCAAAAGTAGATTCATGTTGTGATGCCTTTAACAACTGCCTTTAGTTAGTGTTTGATAGTTTCTTTGATGCCTAAGGGGGATCTCCAATTGGCAAGCTCTGTGCATATTTAATTGAGTGCTAACTCGCGTGAAAATTGAAAGTAAATGAATAGGTTCTTGATAGCATTTAGCTTCCCTTTTTATGATGCTCTACACAATTTTGTGTAGTTGGTGGATAGTATTTATTAGTTGGTAATAATTCTGAAAAATATCCAGCAGATGCAGATAAAAAGTGGAAGATATCATACATTGCTGATAAAAAATTCGACGGAGTACTCGTGCGGTTCCAGTTTATGCGGGGTTCTTGGTCAAGGTCCAGAAACGACACAGTCAGTGTCGTTTTCACGGTTATGTTTCCCAGCTCCAGCACAAGTGATGCATATGTCAGCATCCCACAATCACGCTGCGTTTGTTACCCTGTCTGAGCAGGTCATTCTCGACTACTACTGCATATTCTTCTTGATATTTTTAGAAATGACTTTGTAAATTGCCATCACTTTTACGTCACAAATTGTCACAATAGTGTTTTATCGGTACTCTGGTAGTTCCAACTTTTCAAATTTTAAGAGCCAGTCTAAAAAAGCATTGGTCAATTGGTGGGATATAAATAGTGGTAAAAATAAGTTTTCATTAGAAATATTTGAAATGGAAGGTTTTTAATTTTTGGATATTGTAGTGCCAAGGACTGAATTCTGTAGCCAAAGATATTTCATGTGGGACCGACGCGCATGGTCAACTTGGACATGGTGATACGATAGATAGACCAATTGGGAGGATGAAGATGATGTTCAGTACACTACCTACTTTGAAAATGCTGTCAAGGGCAAAAAAGGAAATAAGTTGAATCAAAATGGTCCTCAAGAGTATCCTGATGCTGAAATAAAGGGAACCCCAAAGCACTCGAGGCGCACTAGCCGAGAGGAAAGTGAAATGAGGAGACCGGTCGGCTTTCCCTTGCACTCTGATGCGGTGATTTCGAAAAATAAAAGCTTCCAATGGCATGAAAAATGCCCCGCTTAAAAGATTAAGAAAGCATAGCAGCTATGCTAATCCAGAGAAGCTCTGTTAATGACAGAGCAAGATCCCCGTTTAGTATGTTACCATAGCAGTTATGCTAATCAGGATACCGAGAAGCAAAGCTCTCTCAGATGCCCAATGATGGTATAATAAACATCCATAGACTCCTGTTTTTTCTGAAGCTCCGGAGTTATAGCAAAACCGACATTATTTAGGTAATGTCAACACTATCCTCTGTTCAACAATAAACCGTAGGCGAGCAACAAGAAATGAACAGTCCTCGGTATGGCATAACTATGCATGTGAAAGAAAGTAAAATTATGACATTAACATCCAATTTCCGATTTTAATGAAAATGAACGGTCCTCGGTATGGCGACATCATGATGCTAAGCGACATTTGGAGAGACAACGACGGCTGTGGGACGACGGATTTGGGAAAACCATGGCAGAATACTCAATTGTCATCTAGAACAGGATTATCATCATTTTCCAACACCATTTATGTCAGCTCAAAGGTTTAATCATGTCTATTGCAGTTTTATGAATGAAACAAAACAAATACATCAAAAAGTCGCTTCAATATAACCGGATTGTCATAAAAGCGACCTGTCATTACCTGAAGCAAGCTATTTAGAGGATAAGGCTGCTGGATAGACAAACGAGTCGGTAAACATGGCAAAACAGAGCAGTTAGGAATCGAAATTGTATTTAAATTATTGCATCTCATACCCAAAAAAAGGAATCGAAAAAACGAAAAAAAAAATGTAAGCAAACCGTTAATGGACGAAAATCTCATATCAAGGAAAGCAGTAAATTACCTGAAGGGGGAATTGCAGCAAGCTATTTAGAGGATAAGGTTGCGGGAGAAGACAAACGAGTCGATAAGGCTGCTGGATAAGACAAACCGTTAATGGTGTTGGGAGGGGAGGAGAATCACTTCGCAGCCGTCAATGGTGTTGGGAGGGGAGGAGAGGCCGACACAAATTTTGGAGTTTGGGGGCGCTGAAGGAGAAATGAGTTTTGAATTAGGGTTTAGGGTGTGGGATGCCTTATATAGGGTGCGAGAATGAGCTCAATTATCAAACGAATCGAGTTTAGTCTTGTCATAATGTCTCGAAACGAATGAATAATATCACGTTCGATCGACACGGATTACCGTAATCGTCTTAATCGAGCACCGATTTAACGTGAGATGAAGTGTAATTGAGGGTGGATTACACGTAATAAGATGTTAGATCGAGGTTCGATCATGGCGATTATTGTGATCATGGTTGATTACACGTAATAAGATGATAGATCGAGGTTCGATCATGGCGATTACTGTGATCATGGTTGATTACACATAATAAGATGTTAGATCAAGGTTCGATTAGGGCGACTACTGTGATCATGGTTGATTACACGTAATAAGATGTTAGATCGAGGTTCGATTATGGCAACTACTGTGATCATGGTTGATTACACGTAATAAGATGTTAGATCGAGGTTGATCGAGGTTCGATCATGGCGACTACTGTGATCATGGTTGATTACACGTAATAAGATGTTAGATCGAGGTTCAATCAAGGCGATTACTGTGATCATAGCTGATTACACGTAATAAGATGTTAGATCGAGGTTCGATCATGGCGATTACTGTGATCATGGTTGATTACACGTAATAAGATGTTAGATCGTGGTTCGATCAGGCCGATTACTGTGATCATGGTTGATTACACGTAATAAGATGTTAGATCGAGGTTCGATCATGGCGATTACTGTAGTAAATAAATAGTTACTAAAACGGATTATTCTTCTCCAACAACATAAATGTATGAATAGTTATTAAAACGGATTATTCTTCTTACCGCCACAAAAAGCCGTTACAAAAAAAATGCTTCGTCGCCTTAATCATCCTAATACATAGTCATACTAATACAATAATCTTGACAGATCACTACAACAAAATGAAACGATAATAAAGCTGCTTCCTAAATCTTTTGCCACTCTGCTCTGTAAACCCAATTTCAGGATATGATAAGCGATTTCCAAGTTATATCGGACTTGATCTTGTTACCTGAAACAAAAAATGCTATAAGCAATAGATCAACAGCAGCAAAAAAAAAAAGATCAAGAACTAAAAAATAGCAACAGCGGCAAAGAATTTCCAAGTTACGGCTTACATTTGAGCTCGAAAAAATAGCAGTAACAACAAAAAAATAGCAACAGCAGGAACCAAAAAACTTTTGTTGAAAAAAAAAATAGCAACAGCACCAAAAAAAAAGGAAATGACATGCAAGCAAACAACAGGAAAAAAAAAAGAGCAGGAAAAAAAAATAAAAAAAATTTCATGCCTGATTTTGTGAACTAGCAACAGCAGCCCAGCTTCTCATGCCGGTAGTGAATGAACAGAGGCAACCAAACTCGAACAAGTGCGGCAGTCATGACCAACGTCTTTGTTGCAACGACTACATTTTTTACTTCTGCGCTCTCCAGCTGACTTCTTCCTCTTGGTTGATGATGGTCGGCCACTTTGATTTTTATCCACCAGTGGAGCCAAAACCTTCCTACGAAGCACTTCATCGGGAAAGTCCCATACCTCTTCAGTTACCAAAGGATACACAGATTCAAAATATGATTGCCTCCAATATTTAGTGGTATCATATGGGCTACAATAATCATAACCAGTCTCGTTTTGCTCCTTTGCCGCAGCGATTGCATGTGCGCACGGAAACTTGTCTAACTCAAATTTCTTACATGAACATTTCCTTTCCCCCAAGCGAACAACATGAACAACCGAATCCTGACGCACTTCATAGCTAGGTGCGCAAACCTCCTTAATAACTAAACCTACTGCCTCATTGTATCTTTCCACCATTTTGTTCTCGAATGGTGGGGTGAGAAGAGTCGGACAATTTGTAGATGTTGTATGCTTTTCAGCAAACCACTTCTGCAATAACTCAACAACATGATTCTTGAAAAATTTATATGATTCTTGAAAAATTTACTGTCTCAAACTTAACAACAACTTTAATCCAACAAAACATGAGAAAGGTTAACTTCACAAGCATTCCAACTTTAATCTAACAATAATCCAACTATAATCCAAGCACCAAATTCACAAGCACCAAATTTACTTACATTTCTAAGTACCAAATTCACAAACCGGAAACAAATATTTTTCAATTCCATTCACTTCATTCAAATATTTTTCATACCTCAATGGCGATTTGGGTTCTTCGGACAGATACAGAAATTCAATGAGACAAATTGCTATGAAATCCAAGAACCAATCATGCAGACTGAATCCATAAATATGTAGAATCAAGAATCGAAAGCAGAACGAAAAACAAAATCTGAATTGAACAAATGAAGAAAGATGGAATTTTTCTACACGGATTGTTCAAATTGTTGCAACCCAAATCGAAAATGTGATTAACATCAAGAAAAGAAAACAAGACAAATGGAGATGAACTCATGAAACCCCATACCTCAATGGCGATTTGGGTTCTTCGGCTGAGCTACTTTCTCCTATGTTTTCTGCTCTGGTTTTATGCTCTCTGATTTGGGTTCTTCGGCTGATTTTTGAGCTGAATTGTTGGTGTTTTTATCGCCCTTTTTGGTGACAAAATGGGACAAAAATCAAAGAAAAAATGCAGGTGAAGACAAGGAAGAAGCTGAAACTTTTCTCCTCCAATTGATACCAAATGCGACGAGGAAGAAGCTGCTGAAACCTTTCCCTTTTTTTTTTAAGGTTGGGGGTAATTTTGGTATTGTATATTTTTGTGGGGAGAAAGTGTAAATGATGTAACACTTAACAGTGTAAGTGGGTCAGTCTAACATATGTATTCTCTAATACACGTCCACGTACAGTCCAAGTGTCACGACAATTCGATAGACGAGATCTATCCTTGCCTTTAAAGACAGAAGACATCTAATACGTGCTAGCCTGTTCGTACTATCTATGCCCTGGTTAATAGTACATCAGACTAGAGACATTTAAGTATCAAACTTATTAAAGTGATTGGAGATCTCATCAACCATAATCGCCTATCATGGTTTCTCTATCACATTTTAATACTAAAGATGTTATCATATAACAATTCATAATTGGTTATTTAAAATAACAAATATATGACAATATAAAAGCCATTTAATATATGTATAAACATAAAGAAATAGTAGAAATGGTCCGACCCGGTCGGATCCGGTCCAACCCGATTTGGTTTAGGACACTATTTCAACAGTCGGGTCATTTACAGTTATTTAGTTCATGTAATAACTTTATTATGATTAATAAAAGCACTTTTGTTATTGTATATGTATTGTTTATCATTATGTTATTGAATATATAGTAACGTCCTTAGTATTAAACTGTGATAGAGAAACCATGATAGTGATTATGGTTGATGAGATCTCTAATCATTCTAATAAGTTTAATACTTAAATGTCTATAGTCGTGTGTACTGTCAAACGGGACATTGACAGTATGATTAGACTAGCACGTATTGAATGTCTTCTATCTTATTGAAGATAGGGATAGATCTCGTCTATCTAAGTGTAGAGGCACTTGGACTGTACGTGGACGTGTATTACAGAATGCGTACGTTAGACTGCCCACTTACATTAAGTGTCGCAGTATGTGGCAATTGTGTAATTATCCTGAGACCGGAGTATTCATGGCATCACGGTGCGGATTGTCATGCTTTGACACTATTGAGGTTTCCCCTAACCATGGGGCGATCATGCGGTAGTGCTCGGGCGTGATATTGAAGCATGCGTAGGATACATGTTTGTTCATCCGGAAATCGCGCTATGACTACAACCTTTCATATACAATACCAAAATTACCCCCAACCTTAAAAAAAAGGGAAAGGTTTCAGCAGCTTCTTCCTCGTCGCATTTGGTATCAATTGGAGGAGAAAAGTTTCAGCTTCTTCCTTGTCGTCACCTGCATTTTTTCTTTGATTTTTGTCCCATTTTGTCACCAAAAAGGGCGATAAAAACACCAACAATTCAGCTCAAAAATCAGCCGAAGAACCCAAATCAGAGAGCATAAAACCAGAGCAGAAAACATAGGAGAAAGTAGCTCAGCCGAAGAACCCAAATCGCCATTGAGGTATGGGGTTTCATGAGTTCATCTCCATTTGTCTTGTTTTCTTTTCTTGATGTTAATCACATTTTCGATTTGGGTTGCAACAATTTGAACAATCCGTGTAGAAAAATTCCATCTTTCTTCATTTGTTCAATTCAGATTTTGTTTTTCGTTCTGCTTTCGATTCTTGATTCTACATATTTATGGATTCAGTCTGCATGATTGGTTCTTGGATTTCATAGCAATTTGTCTCATTGAATTTCTGTATCTGTCCGAAGAACCCAAATCGCCATTGAGGTATGAAAAATATTTGTTTCCGGTTTGTGAATTTGGTACTTAGAAATGTAAGTAAATTTGGTGCTTGTGAATTTGGTGCTTGGATTATAGTTGGATTATTGTTAGATTAAAGTTGGAATGCTTGTGAAGTTAACCTTTCTCATGTTTTGTTGGATTAAAGTTGTTGTTAAGTTTGAGACAGTAAATTTTTCAAGAATCATATAAATTTTTCAAGAATCATGTTGTTGAGTTATTGCAGAAGTGGTTTGCTGAAAAGCATACAACATCTACAAATTGTCCGACTCTTCTCACCCCACCATTAGAGAACAAAATGGTGGAAAGATACAATGAGGCAGTAGGTTTAGTTATTAAGGAGGTTTGCGCACCTAGCTATGAAGTGCGTCAGGATTCGGTTGTTCATGTTGTTCGCTTGGGGGAAAGGAAATGTTCATGTAAGAAATTTGAGTTAGACAAGTTTCCGTGCGCACATGCAATCGCTGCGGCAAAGGAGCAAAACGAGATTGGTTATGATTATTGTAGCCCATATGATACCACTAAATATTGGAGGCAATCATATTTTGAATCAGTGTATCCTTTGGTAACTCAAGAGGTATGGGACTTTCCCGATGAAGTGCTTCGTAGGAAGGTTTTGGCTCCACTGGTGGATAAAAATCAAAGTGGCCGACCATCATCAACCAAGAGGAAGAAGTCACCGAGAGCGCAGAAGTAAAAAATGTAGTCGTTGCAACAAAGACGTTGGTCATGACTACCGCACTTGTTCGAGTTTGGTTGCCTCTGCTCATTCACTACCGGCATGAGAAGCTGGGCTGCTGTTGCTAGTTCACAAAATCAGGCATGAAATTTTTTTTATTTTTTTTTCCTGCTCTTTTTTTTTTCCTGTTGTTTGCTTGCATGTCATTTCCTTTTTTTTTGGTGCTGTTGCTATTTTTTTTTTCAACAAAAGTTTTTTGGTTCCTGCTGTTGCTATTTTTTTGTTGTTACTGCTATTTTTTCGAGCTCAAATGTAAGCCGTAACTTGGAAATTCTTTGCCGCTGTTGCTATTTTTTAGTTCTTGATCTTTTTTTTTTTTTTTTTTGCTGCTGTTGATCTATTGCTTATAGCATTTTTTGTTTCAGGTAACAAGATCAAGTCCGATATAACTTGGAAATCGCCTATCATATCCTGAAATTGGGTTTACAGAGCGGAGTGGCAAAAGATTTAGGAAGCAGCTTTATTATCGTTTCATTTTGTTGTAGTGATCTGTCAAGATTATTGTATTAGTATGACTATGTATTAGGATGATTAAGGCGACGAAGCATTTTTTTTGTAACGGCTTTTTGTGGCGGTAAGAAGAATATTCCGTTTTAATAACTATTCATACATTTATGTTGTTGGAGAAGAATAATCCGTTTTAGTAACTATTTATTTACTACAGTAATCGCCATGATAGAACCTCGATCTAACATCTTATTACGTGTAATCAACCATGATCACAGTAATCGGCCTGATCGAACCACGATCTAACATCTTATTACGTGTAATCAACCATGATCACAGTAATCGCCATGATCGAACCTCGATCTAACATCTTATTACGTGTAATCAACTATGATCACAGTAATCGCCTTGATCGAACCTCGATCTAACATCTTATTACGTGTAATCAAACATGATCACAGTAATCGCCCTGATCGAACATCGATCTAACATCTTATTACGTGTAATCAACCATGATCACAGTAATCGCCATGATCGAACCTCGATATAACATCTTATTACGTGTAATCAAACATGATCACAGTAATCGCCTTGATCGAACCTCAATCTAACATCTTATTACGTGTAATCAACCATGATCACAGTAATCGCCCTGATCGAACCTCGATCTAACATCTTATTACGTGTAATCAACCAACAGTAGTCGCCATGATCGAACCTCGATCTAACATCTTATTACGTGTAATCAACCATGATCACAGTAGTCGCCATGATCGATCCTCGATCTAACATCTTATTACGTGTAATCAACCATGATCACAGTAGTCGCCATGATCGAACCTCGATCTAACATCTTATTACGTGTAATCAACCATGATCACAGTAGTCGCCCTGATCGAACCTCGATCTAACATCTTATTACGTGTAATCAACCATGATCACAGTACTTGCCATGATCGAACCTCGATCTAACATCTTATTACGTGTAATCAACCATGATCACAGTAATCGCCATGATCGAACCTCGATCTAACATCTTATTACGTGTAATCAACCATGATCACAGTAATTGCCTTGATCGAACCTCGATTTAACATCTTATTACGTGTAATCAACCAACAGTAGTCGCCATGATCGAACCTCGATCTAACATCTTATTACGTGTAATCAACCATGATCACAGTAGTCGCCATGATCGAACCTCGATCTAACATCTTATTACGTGTAATCAACCATGATCACAGTAGTCGCCCTGATCGAACCTCGATCTAACATCTTATTACGTGTAATCAACCATGATCACAGTAATCGCCATGATCGAACCTCGATCTAACATCTTATTACGTGTAATCAACCATGATCACAGTAATCGCCATGATCGAACCTCGATCTAACATCTTATTACGTGTAATCAACCATGATCACAGTAATCGCCCTGATCGAACCTCGATCTAACATCTTATTACGTGTAATCAACCAAGATCACAGTAATCGCCCTGATCGAACCTCGATCTAACATCTTATTACGTGTAATCCACCCTCGATTACACTTCATCTCACGTTAAATCGGTGCTCGATTAAGACGATTTCGGTAATCCGTGTCGATCGAACGTGATATGATTCATTCGTTTCGAGACATTATGACAAGACTAAACTCGATTCGTTTGATAATTGAGCTCATTCTCGCACCCTATATAAGGCATCCCACACCCTAAACCCTAATTCAAAACTCATTTCTCCTTCAGCGCCCCCTAACTCCAAAATTTGTGTCGGCCTCTCCTCCCCTCCCAACACCATTGACGGCTGCGAAGTGATTCTCCTCCCCTCCCAACACCATTAACGGTTTGTCTTATCCAGCAGCCTTATCGACTCGTTTGTCTTCTCCAGCAGCCTTATCCTCTAAATAGCTTGCTGCAATTCCCCCTTCAGGTAATTTACTGCTTTCCTTGATATGGGATTTTCGTCCATTAACGGTTTGCTTACATTTTTTTTCGTTTTTTCGATTCCTTTTTTAAGGTATGAGATGCAATAATTTAAATACAATTTCGATTACTAACTGCTCTGTTTTGCCATGTATACCGACTCGTTTGTCTTCTCTAGCAGCCTTATCCTCTAAATAGCTTGCTTCAGGTAATGACAGGTCGCTGTTATGACAATCCGGTTATATTGAAGCGACTTTTTGATGTATTTGTTTTGTTTCATTCATAAAACTGCAATAGACATGATTAAACCTTTGAGCTGACATAAATGGTGTTGGAAAATGATGATAATCCTGTTCTAGATGACAATTGAGTATTCTGCCATGGTTTTCCCAAATCCGTCGTCCCACAGCCGTCGTTGTCTCTCCAAATGTCGCTTAGCATCATGATGTCGCCATACCGAGGACCGTTCATTTTCATTAAAATCGGAAATTGGATGTTAATGTTATAATTTTACTTTCTTTCACATGCATAGTTATGCATAACGAGGACTGTTCATTTCTTGTTGCTCGCCTACGGTTTATTGTTGAACAGAGGATAGTGTTGACATTACCTAAATAATGTCGGTTTTGCTATAACTCCGGAGCTTCAGAAAAAACAGGAGTCTATGGATGTTTATTATACCATCATTGGGCATCTGAGAGAGCTTTGCGTCTCGGTATCCTGATTAGCATAACTGTTATGGTAACATACTAAACGGGGATCTTGCTCTGTCATTAACAGAGCTTCTCTGGATTAGCATAGCTGCTATGCTTTCTTAATCTTTTAAGCGGTGCATTTTTCATGCCATTAGAAGCTTTTATTTTTCGAAATCACCGCATCAGAGTGCAAGGGAAAGCCGACCGGTCTCCTCATTTCACTTTCCTCTCGGCTAGTGCGCCTCGAGTGCTTTGGGGTTCCCTTTATTTCAGCATTAGGATACTCTTGAGGACCATTTTGAATCAACTTATTTACTTTTTTGCCCTTGACGGCTTTTTCAAAGTAGGTAGTGTACTGAATATCATCTTCATCCTCCCAATTGGTCTATTGTTAAGGGTGATTTTGTACGTTTTATAACGATATATTTTACGATGATTTTCCCCATATTTATATTATTTGCATAAGAATTGGCCTTTATATTGAAATATTAAGCAAGTGATGTTTTAAGGGTCTAATTGCAAAAGTGATTAAATTATGTGTTTAATTGATGGTTTTATGATTATTTGGATGATGTTACACTTTGCAATGGTTTTGATGTTTGTAGATGTGCATATTTCGAGCTGAAAAGGGGATCAAAAGATGATACAAGTCGGATTTATTTGACATACAAGAGATAAGGAAGAGTTATATGAAGAAGAGGAGATAGAGATGAGAAGAATGAGATAAAGATGATGATATCTAGTCCAGACATACCGGACGAGCGTCCATGTCCCGTCCAGGAGTGGACGGGCGTCCAAAAGTGAACGGGCGTCCAGAAGGAAAATTTAATACAGAGAGTTCAGACGCCACTCAGACCAGCGTTCAGCCAGCGTCCAGAACAAACGGACGAGCGTCCGACCTTCAGAACGGGCGTCCACGACCGACTACAGCAGAACCGACTTACTTTATCTATAAATAGCCGCATTATGTAAACCCTAGGATGATAACTTTTACCGCACATTACTTTAGAAAACCCTAAATTCTGAGAGCAAGTCACCTCGGCCGGCTGAGCCTTGGTGCTTGGCCGGCCGAGGGTGTTTCTTTTCCGCTGTTTTATTTTGCTGTTTTATGAAGCTTAATGCTTGGGGCTGCAATTGTTCAAACGATTTGAATCTTCTTCTTCAGGTTTTATCTACTTTTATTTAAGTTTGTTTTATGATTTTATCTCAAAGTTGTATCTTTTCCTATGCGATTATTTGTTATGCAACGATATCGGAAGATGGTTGCTTATCGATGTTTGATTTTGATGGAAGTCATGTTAGACTTAGATCACCATAGGAAAGATTGGATTTTTAACCTTGACATAACGGAAGTTGATAGGTTGATTATCTAGGTTGCTAGATTTGAATAAATCTTACACCTTGTTTTGATTGATAGACGAATTATCTACGGAAGTAGGATTCATAATTTTGATTAGGTGAACCACATCTTTAGTTAATCATCACAAGATAACCTTAGATAGAGATAGAGGGTTTGAAGGATTGGATGATTTTGTTTGTTCATTGTTAATCTCCATGTTCATCTTCTTGTTTATTTCCTTTTATAGTTAGTAGTTTAGATTTAGTTTTTATCGCTTTTATCCTTCCTGGCTTTGGATTAACAATCCTCTGTCCAGTTTACTTTTCGTTTTTCGTTTTCAGTTCCGTTTTGAATAAGTAACAATTTAAGGATTAATAAGATTAGATTTAACATCCCTTTTCCCTGAGGATCGATACCCGTACTTATCCAACTTTACTAGCAACTACCCGGTATTCGGCCGGTTAGGAGGTAGTTTTGCATGGTAGTATAGTTTTTATAAATTTTCTTTTGTTTTAATGATGCAAAATCTCCCCAACATCTATCTATCGTATCACCATGTCCAAGTTGACCATGCGCGTCGGTCCCACATGAAATATCTTTGGCTACAGAATTCAGTCCTTGGCACTACAATATCCAAAAATTAAAAACCTTCCATTTCAAATATTTCTAATGAAAACTTATTTTTACCACTATTTATATCCCACCAATTGACCAATGCTTTTTTAGACTGGCTCTTAAAATTTGAAAAGTTGGAACTACCAGAGTACCGATAAAACACTATTGTGACAATTTGTGACGTAAAAGTGATGGCAATTTACAAAGTCATTTCTAAAAATATCAAGAAGAATATGCAGTAGTAGTCGAGAATGACCTGCTCAGACAGGGTAACAAACGCAGCGTGATTGTGGGATGCTGACATATGCATCACTTGTGCTGGAGCTGGGAAACATAACCGTGAAAACGACACTGACTGTGTCGTTTCTGGACCTTGACCAAGAACCCCGCATAAACTGGAACCGCACGAGTACACTGTCGAATTTTTTATCAGCAATGTATGATATCTTCCACTTTTTATCTGCATCTGCTGGATATTTTTCAGAATTATTACCAACTAATAAATACTATCCACCAACTACACAAAATTGTGTAGAGCATCATAAAAAGGGAAGCTAAATGCTATCAAGAACCTATTCATTTACTTTCAATTTTCGCGCGGGTTAGCACTCAATTAAATATGCACAGAGCTTGCCAATTGGAGATCCCCGTAGGCATCAAAGAAACTATCAAACACTAACTAAAGGCAGTTGTTAAAGGCATCACAACATGAATCTACTTTTGGTGCACCACATTGACATTCGACCTCTTGAAAGTTGAATCTAAGCTCAACATTCGACTTTATAGAGGTCGCCCGAAGTGTGGAGCCACAGTGGATTCGCACCCTTACTAAGCTGCACAACCATTGGAGCTCACACCCTTAGGCTGTTATGCATCATAGAATCTAACAATACACATAATTAACAACACAAATCAAGCAAAACAAATTAACTTCTTATCTAGTCGAAACTATACTATTGGATATGGATACTACTATACCATAACTAGAAGCCATGAACATCACTTTAAACACAGCAAACACTGAAGTCTTCACTAAATATTCTTTGTTTCAAAAGAAAAACAAACACGGCTTACAAGAACTAATAAATGCTAAATTAAACAAATAGAAATGCTCAATAATTATAAGAGAACCAAAAAGAAATAGTACATTGCCTGTAGAGGTTTCAACCAGGGCAGAGGACTCATCCACAGACTGCAAGAACCTCAAAAGCTGCTTCCAATTCCCACTACACCGATTCACAACCTCTTGCTGAGAATTCAAACGCAAGGAACTATAAAGGGGATGCACTTCACAAAGCCTAAAAGCAGCAAAATCCACCAAAGACCGAAACTTTTCAGGAAAAACCCGCGATTTCCTCTGAAAGTCAAGGATGTTAGCTCTAGACACACCAAATCAACCGCGCTTAATCGGCCCGAGGTCAATATATCAAGTACTATATGCAATGGAAAATCCTCCATTGAAGCTGACCTCAACCTGTCAGCCATTTTCTTAAGGAAACTATATAATATAACAACGAAATCCCTATTCCAATTGTCACCAAACTTTGGAAATTAAAGCATTCTTAGGTCGTGAAAGCAGGAAAAATCAAAACTTTATGGGAAAGAAGACTGGAGCGTTTATAATCAGAATGAAGAGAATTGGATGATAGAGTGGCTAGATGTATAAAGGGGATTGCAAAGAAATTGCAAAGAAAACCCCCTTTTGCTGCTGTTGTTATTGTTCCTTCTGGAATTGAATGTTAAGCAAGGAAAATTAAGGGAGGTGGAGGAACTAGATGTTAAGAAATTGGATTTTGTCAAGAAATATGATTTGGGGATAGGGAAAATGACGATGAAAAGAGCTGATGGTAGAAGGTTGAGACGAGGGTATATTTGTCCAAACACATAATTCCTTAGTTTTCATTTTTTTTTTAAGGCTCCTCAATGAGGAGTATTGTTTGAACAAAAAACTTTTGAAAAGAAACTAAACAGCCAATTTTCCCAAAAAAACAATCTCATGATCACAAGTGCCCTGCATATATACATGATATATGCACTTTAATTCGCCATTATGCAAGGAAATTCAGACGACCAAAGCTTTTAAACTTTAATATTACTTATTACCATGGAGAAAGTTTAAATATATGCTACTATGATATAGGAAAAAGAAAAATGAGAAAAGAAGTTGTCAACGAAATTAAGAAATACAAATCTATAAAAATAATAAGAAAGTTAATATTTACCTGAAGAATAAATCAATCCATTTGAGAGTAAAGCAAACAAGACTCAACTTTCCATTCAGATCTGTAAATGAAGAACAAATCTTAGCTTCTCTATTAACAATAAAATTCAGCAGCAGCAATGAAAATAGTTTATGGAGCTGTCAATAAAAAGAATGATCATAAAGAAACTCACATGGATCTGAATCTGAAAATAGCACCTGCAAATTTCAAATAACAATAAAAAAAAAAGTCTATCAACACCCATACAAAACCTTTCGATCTTTTTCCAAAACCTGGCAAAGAATGGTGATCCTTACGAAATTTGATCTTTTCTACTGAACATGTCTTGCATTTCATAAGGAAAAAACCCATAGAGGGGAGATAATGTTATTGAAAGAAGCTCTCGATAGTCTTTCTATTATTTTTCATCGGGCAAAGCCAAAGAGCTGGCATCCATTATTGCACCACAGTTCATTCTAAAAAAATGTTATTTGAAAAAAAAGAAAAACGAAAAGAAAAAATATAAAGGAGCTAGCACAGGTGGCAGCATTGGAGGCCTCCTCAATTTACATAACTATCGAGACGACGTGGCTTAATGAGGTTTTCTTATAGGAAGTCTTTATGAGCACCACATTCAATTTACTTCTGTATCTTATTAAAATAAAAAATATGATATATACATTTTACACTACACCTAATATTTTAGGATTATGAAATCTACTTATACATCTCATTTTCAGTTCAAAGTGAAAAAAACAATACACTTTTATCAAATCTTTTTTACCACCACCAAATTTTTATATTTCCCCCACAAACTATCAAAATTTAAAATAATCAACAAGACCCTCCCTCTTCCCTGTTTTAGGTACAACCTCCCTCTTTTTTTTTTTTTTTCCGGCGACTTCCGTTTGCCGGCGTCAATCTCAGGCCGGACCTCTAACCACCCGTGACCACCGATGGTTTTTAAGCCCGTCCTTTTCGAGCACCCATCACCGGAAACCCAGCCCCAATCTGAACCCAAAAAAAAGTATAAGAAAGCTGAGACACATTCACTGAGAGGTTAAAGAGGTAATGACGGTGTTGTATTCAGATTCATTGCCGGCGTAATTTCTCTTAGCATACTCTTCAGCCGACGCTGGAAACCCAGCCCCTCCCCCTCCCAAACCACCCTCTGCTGCTGCTCCAATGGTGGAATCCGGCCAGACTTCTTCTATGGCCGATTCCGGCCGAACCAGGCCACCTTCAACCAACATCTCCATTGATTCCGATGACACCTTCAACATACCTTTTGGTCCTTCCATCTCCACCTTCGAAATTATTGGGAGTGTATGTAGGGTGTGGGATGTAAGTGTATTAAATTAAGGGATTAATTTGTAATATAAAAAATTGTGTATAAATAGTATATGTGTGGTGTAAAGTTGGAAATCGAGATGTAATTAAAAAATGAAAAATATAAGAATTTTATTGTGGTGGAAACTGGAAAGGTATATTTAAATTTTAGGTGTGGTCTGATGTAAAAAGTGTTGTAGTAGTGAATTGTGTGTGGTGCAAATAAAAACCCCTTCTTATACTTTTTTTTTTTTTTTTGGCATTTGGCATATCTATCTTCTATTAAGAGTGAAGGGAGCTTCCCCACAGTCATCCACGTTGCCACTGTTAGGTGCTGACACGTGGATTTTTTTTTCTTTTTTCTCAACATCAAATGTGTATATATATATCAATTGCAAATATGTATATAATAACAAATGTGTATTTTATTGGGTCCTTTTATTCGCACCCCAGTAATTCTACTCATATACACCCAATGTACCGTAAAAAAAATATCTGGTACACCACAAATATTTTGTTTTTGATCTCACATTCTATCTATACACGTTTTTTTTTTTAAAATCCTCTTCTATTAAGAGTGAAGAAGTTTGTTCCCACAGTGATCCACGTCTCTCTTTTAAGATGCTGAGACGTGTAGCTTTTTATCGTATAGCAAAAAAATAGCTTTTTTTGTTTTCTTTTTCCAATCTCATATTCTGTTGTTTCACGTTCATTTCCCTTATTACCCGAAGCTTCGCACCGCACCGTCAAATTCTTGTAATAAAAAAAAGATTGTGACAGAGAAGCAACCTCCATCTCGACGATTTGCCTCATCCAACGGCTGAATGGAATTCGCGTCCTATCATCCGCAGCAGGGCTTCAAATTGCAGTCAGATTATAGCCAGCAGTGAAGTGTCCGACGAATTTTCCGCTAGATAATAGCATTAAGACACTTCTTTTGTCAAAAATTGTCTAATCGAGCATCGAGGTAAGCAAATTCAATGATTCAAGTGGAAGAAAGGTTTTACACAATGAACCTTTGCTAGGTTCAAGTTGAATCTCAGTCCCTAGGTAAAATGCACATTCCTTTTACACTCATTATATTCTACCCTTCAAAGGGTTGTCATTACACACCCAACAGTTCCGTATTCCTCACAACAAACAAGACACAAACTCCTTAGTGCAATTACTCCGGTTTGAGCAGCTCATTTAGTGCTTTTTCATTCCAAGGTATAATTCTTTTCTTTTCTCCTTTGTCATTCTTTTCCTGCTGCATTTATTAGACCAGGCTCCTTTTTGAAGGTTGTATACACTCTTTTGCTTATATGTTCATCATTTGAATGTATAATTGTTGTCTTTCAACAGTTATTGTCTTGCATATTCAATTTCTAGGATTTTACGGCTGATAACTTACAAAAATGTTGTCTTGTAGCATTTATTGGCTTGCATGTTCATTCTCTGTACTTTTAAAGCTGATTGTTTACTGTTAGGATGAGTTTTACAGGTCACACATGTTAATGCAATGTCTCGTTTTTGGTTTACTGCTATGGATTTTGAAAATTTTATCATGCTCGTGGCATATATTTTGTTCCGTTGTCTTCTATGATGGTTCTCATGTTGTTGGGACTAAAGGATAAGTTGGGTAGGCAGTTTTCGTCCACCCAATGTTCGTCCACGAACCTATTAGGCAAATATTTTATGCTTTTTGCTTCTGCTTTCACCTTAGAAAGTGTTCATGCAGTGGTAGTCTCCTTTTTTTTGTTTCTTCTGTAAATATATCTCTTACATGGTTATCTTGTGACAGAATTGTGTAATGTGTATTTTCATTGATTGAATTGGTATGTATAATACACTATTTATATACAATTGGGGGAGCTATCTAGGGGATTCTAGAACCGTATACAATAAATACAGAATATTTGTATTAATTACAAAATATACACTCAATCTCCTAATACGCCCCCTTAAGCGGGACGAGAGGAATGAAGGCCCGGCTTGGATTTGAACGTCAAGAACGGCATACGAGAGAGCGGTTTGGTGAGGGCATCTGCGAGCTGGTCAGAGCTTGAGACATGAGAAACGCGAATAAGGCCCTGTTGAACTTGATCACGGATAAAGTGGTAGTCAATAGCCACATGCTTTATACGTGAATGGAAAACTGGATTGGCACAGAGTTGTGTGGCCCCAACATTATCACAGAAAATGACCGGAACCGAGGCAGATGAAAATCCAAGGTCTGACAGCAAGTAAGAAACCCAGGCAAGCTCAGCAGCAGTGTCAGCAACAGCACGATATTCTACCTCAGTAGAGGAGCGAGCGATAGAGGTTTGCTTTTTAGAGCTCCAGGAAATGGGATTTCTACCAAGAAACACAATATAAGCAGTAGTAGAAGAGTAACCGTCATCTTTATTCCCACCCCAATCGGCATCAGAGAAGGAATGAAGATCAAGGGGGCAATGAGCAAAAAACTGAAGACCGTCGCTCAAGGTGCCGGCTAAGTACCAAAGAATACGGTTGACAAGAGTCCAATGATGCTCAGTAGGTGCATGCATAAACTGGGACAATTTATTAACAGCATAGGCAATATCAGGGCGGGTAAATAACAAGTACTGCAGGGCGCCAAGAACTTGGCGGTACTGGGTGACATCAGAGTACGCAGAGGAGGGAGCAGCCGGAGAAGAAAAGGCATCAGCAGGAAGTGGCGTAGACACCGGCTTAGCATCCTGCATGTTCACCTTAGAAAGTAATTCATGAATATACTTGGACTGAGTAAGCAGGAGACCATGCGCATTAGGGTTGACTTCAATGCCGAGAAAGTAGGACAAAGGGCCGAGATCTTTAAGAGAAAACCGATTCCCAAGTGCATCAATGACCTGTTGAACATGCAACTGAGAACTACCTGTGATAACAATGTCATCAACGTATACAAGCAGAAAAGTCATAGCAGAAGCAGAGTGATAAACAAAAAGAGACGAGTCAGCGGCAGAGTTAAGAAATCCAAGAGATAAGACAAAAGATCGCAACTCATGATACCAAGCCCTAGGGGCTTGCTTGAGACCGTAAATAGCTTTATGCAGGCGGCAAACATGTGTGGGAAAATCAGAATCCTCAAAACCAGGTGGTTGAGTCATGTAAACGTCTTCAGCTAAAGAACCCTGCAAGAAAGCATTATTAACATCAAGCTGGCGAAGGGACCAGCCCGAGGAGACGGCAATGCTAAGGACCAGCCGGACAGTGGTGGGCTTAACCACCGGACTAAAAGTCTCAAAATAATCGATGCCAGGACGCTGCGTAAATCCTTTTGCAACAAGACACGCTTTATAACGCTCAATAGTACCATCTGGATTGCGTTTGATACGAAACACCCATTTGCACCCCACAACATTGAGTGAAGGATCAGAGGGAACCAAAAACCAAGTACCATTACTGACAAGAGCGTCAAATTCAGCAGATATAGCCTGCCGCCAGTGAGAACTTTGTAAAGCTTGTTTAACGGTGGTGGGTTCAGTATCAGAGTATTGAGAATCTAACTGGGCAGTGAGGTTTAGGAGTTGGCGAGGTTTGAAAATATTATTGCGGGCACGGGTGACCATAGGATGAGGGGAGGGGGAGAAGGGGAGGGAGAGGAGTCGGGTGAGTCGGATGAGTCAGTCGAAGAGGTAGAGGGCTCGGGGGACGTGGGCGAGGCAGTAGAAGTCGGGCGGGTAGGGGAAGGAGGGGCGGGTGATGGAGGCATAGGAGGAGGGACGGATGAGGTTGGGGGAAGATCAGAAAAAAAAAGCAAGTGATCCAGGGAAGGAAGAACATCATCAATAGGATGATTGGCAAAAGGAAAAATATCTTCTACATACCGTACGTCATGAGATGTATACAACCGAGCACCGGAAAGATCATAATAGAGATAGGCACTTTGGGTAAGAGAGTATCCGAGGAAGACACAGGGTAGAGACGAGGATTCCAACTTATGATGATTATAAGGTTTTATCCAGGGATAACAGAGACAACCAAACACGCGTAGCTTGGAATAGTTGGGGGACGAGGAGTAGAGTTTTTCATAAGGAGAAAGCATGGAGAGGAGTTTCGTGGGCATGCGATTTATAAGATAAACAGCCGTGCCAACGGCGTAGGACCAATAAGTAATAGGCATAGATGCTTGTTTGAGTAGCGTAAGTGCGGTTTCAACTATATGTAGGTGGCGGCGTTCGGAAATACCATTGTGTTGGGGAGTGTGCGGAGGGGAAGTGTGGTGAGAGATACCGTGGGTTGAGAAGAAAGGGCGTAAGGCGATGTACTCGGTGCCATTATCGGAATAAACTATTTTTATGGATGTAGAAAAAAGCTTTTCAACATACGGTTTGAATTTTTCAAAGACCATGGGAACATCAGATTTTCGCGTTAAAGGAAAAAGCTAGGTAAATCGTGTGAAGTGATCCACGAAAATAATGTAATACTTAAAACCATCAACAGAGTAAATAGGAGCTGTCCATACATCAGAGAAAACAATCTCAAGGGGATGGGTTGAACATAATGTAGAATCAGAAAATGGAAGCCGGTGGCTTTTATTGCTTAAACATTCATCACAAGGAAAAGAAATAATGGAAGGCAATTCGAGATAATTATTTTTAGCTAAATGTTGAATAACAAGAAACGCAGGATGTCCACAACGGCGATGCCAGGTAGAGGTGGACGTCTTATTAGCGGAAAAGGCAAATAAAGAGCTAGAGGACCAGGCATAGACACCATCTTTAGCCTGTCCCTGGTGGAGGCAATTCCCTGTCGTCGAATCCTTCACCAAAAAGGAATCGGGTAAGAATTCAATTGTCACATTATTGTCCAAGCAAAACTTTGAAACAGATATCAAATTCGAGAAAGTCGAGGGACGCACAAAACATTAGATAAACGAAAAGAGGAAACAAAGGAATCACCAATATAACTAATAGATATAGTACGACCATCACCAATAATGATATTTTCTGAACCTGAATAGGAGCATGCAGTGAGAGAAGATCGAGATCATGCGTCATGTGGTGAGAGGCACCACTATCAAGTAACCAGGAGGTGGAGGCTTGAGCAGGATGAGCCTGGGGGGCAGCTGGACGAGGAGGATTGGAAGGAGGACGAGGGAGCTGCTGAAAAAATAGGTAGGTGGGGCATATTTTGGCCGAGTGACCATGAACACCGCACAATTGGCACTTACCTAAATACGGACGAGGGGGGACGAGCATTGGGAGGATACTGAGGAGAAGCAGTGGGGAGGGGGAAGGGGGTACGAGGGAGGGGCTGCATTCGGGTAAGGGGCTGGGATGGGGGGACGATTTGGAGAGGGAGAGCGAGGAGGAGTACCTGAGGGCGGACGGGCCTGAATGTAAGGACGAGAGGGGTATTGTGCCGCAAAAGCTGTGTATCCAGGGGCTGGCTGTGATGATAAAAGGCCAACTTCAAAATTAAGCAACTTTTCGTGCAACTCTTCAAAGGGAATGAGCGTGTCACGAGCTTGTACCGCACGAGATAAATCCGCATATTCCGGCCCCAAATTATTTAACACCAAATCAATCAAATCCTCTTTATCAACAGGAGCATCAAGTGCCGCAAGTTCATCGATTTAGCTTTAATGGATGACATGTATGTAGAGATAGAAAGGTTACCCTTGACAGTAGAGCGGAGGTGATGTTTAAGCCGCTTAATCCGACCTCGACTATGGCGGCCAAATGTGTCTTCTAGTGCAACCCACGCTTCACGAGCAGATTTGGCATGCTGGATAATAGGTGTTAAATCAGTCGACAAGGATCCAAGCAGAAGATTCACAATTAGAGCATCATGTCGGCCCCATAGCAAGAATTCAGGGTTCGGGTTCGATTTTCCGTCAGCGGTAATAAGAGGAGATGGAGCCGGTTTTGTGCCATTAATGAACCCAAGGAGATCATGACCGGATAATAGGCTGGTGATTTGCAATTTCCAGGCCTGATAATTCGAAGTCGTGAGTTTCAGCGGAGCATGAAGTGCCGGGTTGAGAGAAATGATAGAGGAGGCCGAATTGGAGATGGAGATGGCGATAGAAGTGGAGGAGGAGTCCAATTGAGACATGATGCTGGGAATGGCTGAGTAGGCCGGATACAGGACTGGAAAAAGAATGGAAAAAAAAGATGTTGGTTAACTGAGAAGAAAGGTGACAGACGATGAAAGGGAGGAGGATCGGGAGAATTAAATTCTCAATCGCTCTGATACCATGACAGAATTGTGTAATGTGTATTTTCATTGATTGAATTGATATGCATAATACACTATTTATATACAATTGGGGGAGCTATCTAGGGGATTCTAGAACCGTATACAATAAATACAGAATATTTGTATTAATTACAAAATATACACTCAATCTCCTAATATCTTGCAGTTTTTTTTGTCCCATATGGTTGATGGGAGATTTGAAAACATCATGTTTTTGGCCATTGCCTTAGTTACTCTTTTTTATGGATTCTTCAGGATTGAGGTTTTTTAGGTGAAATGTTGTTCTCTGTGGTTTCATTAATTAGTTTTTTGAGTTAAGCCATCTTCTCTTGGATGTTATTCAAAAGACTTACAGTCCTGTGGTTTCACAGTATTATCATCCCAATTTAATTTTATATATGTTCCATTAAAAAGGTATTAAGTATGCTTGTTACGCACTGCTTGGCTTACCCCCAAATGTTGCAAAATATATTTTAGCAGCAGATAACTACTGTTCCTTTTTTTAGAGGAAGAATCTTTTGTGAAAATAACTATCTCATGGAAAGGGTTGCTTTTCCTATTACAATATTTGTGACTAAATGACTCTTCATGGTTCTGATTCACCTGAAAAGCCAGTTAAAACAGGCAGTCTTAAATTCATGAGGCAGATTCTTCTTTGAAAGTAATTTTAGTTTTATTTAAAGTTGTTTTTTGCCTGCTATGTATCGTTATACACATGCATTCTGTTTGAGGGTAGCACTTCCTGCTGTGTTAGGCTCAGCGACGTGGGTTATTCTGTAATTGTGTTCTGTTCTTCTTTCTCTGTATTTTATTGGTTTGTTATTTATGAGATTAAGTTTTGCCAAACGGTTGCAGGCTCTATCAAACGTGCTTCGGCGGTGGAGTTGCATTTACACCTCTGTTGTCGACTCAACGCCAATGGCTAATCCACAGGTATGGAAAACTGATAGTTACAGTGTGATGTTGGCTTTCTTGTTAGTGTAATATATATTCGTGAAAAAAGGTTGCATGATTCACACACTTTAGTGTCGTTTATTGCATAGCCATGTTGTGATTCTCTCCCGTATATACTGTCACATTTTCTTAGCAATGTCTAATCGTAATATTAGCTCTGAGTCTGAAATGCAACCTCAAGGAAAAAAATCAGAAAACAGAGCAGTATGTTTAATGAAATGGAAGGATAAGAGAGCTGCACAAAAAAACCTCTGTCCAGAATACAAGAAATATTAATTTTCCACCTGAAACTACTAAAAGATTTAAGCTTACTGTCTCGGATTTTATCTAATGAAAATAAACAAGTAATAAATTTATAAATCCGGTATTCCCCAAGTGTAGGGATCGTAGCATAGCGATTAATACCGGAGTCGGTCACAGGGAATCGGGGTATCTAGTTCATTAATTTTCCTAAGATTGATACTATTATTATTAAACCTAATATAATAGAACGAAAAGATAAACTGGACAGAGGATTGTCAGTCCAAAGCCAGGAAGGATAAAAGCGGAAACGAAATCTAAACTATAAACTATAAAACAAACGGTAAACAAGAAGATGATCATGGTGATTAAACAATGAACAAACAATAATCCACCGTTCCCGCAACCCTCTATTTCCTCTCTAAAGTTGTCTTGTGATGATTTAATTAAAGATGTGGTTCACCCATCAAAGGTATGAATACCTACTCTCGTAGTTAATTCGCCTATCAATCTCTCATCTCTCGATCTATAAGATTGACGCTATCAAAACAAGGTGTAAGATCTCTCAATCTAGCAACCTAGATATTCAACCTATCAACTCTCGTTATGTCAAGGTTAAAAATCCCATCTTTCCTATGGTGATCTAAGGTTTACACCGACTCTCGTCTACGGTAAACATCAACACAATTCATCTTTCGATATTGATTGCATAACACATAAGCATAGAAAAGATACAACTTGAATTAAAAATCACAAAACAAATCTAGATTGAAAATAAAGAACCTGCTGAAACGGATTCACATAGTTTGAACAATTGCTCAGCCTCCAAGCATTCAGCATAAAGCAGCAGCAAAACGAAATAGAAAAACGAATATAAAACAAGAAAAATCGCAACCCCAGCCTCCCCTAAGGGGGCTGGGGCCGCCTAGGGTTTTCTCCTAATGATTGTGTATCAATAGGTCTCAATAATGTATGATTAGGGTTGAAATCCGCGCTGCTATTTATAGAAAACTGAGGCGGCTGCTGCTAAGTCGGCTTAAGGACGCCCGTCCAGCTATCTGGACGCCCGTCCGGGGTGCCTTGGACTTGCTTCAGACGCCCGTCCACTCAGCGTCCAAACTCTCTGAATCAAAAATCTTCCTTGGACGCCAGTCCACTTTGGTGGACGCCCGTCCATCCTGGACGGGACTTGGACGCCAGTTCAGCTGGATCAAAATTCGAAATCTTCATCTCTATCTCTTTTCTTCTAGCCAGTTTCGTCCTTATCTCTTTCTCATCAATTAAATCCTACTCTTATCTCTTTTTGATCATCATTTAAGCATCAAACATGTACGTACAACACATCAAAACATCGCAAAACGTAATACCATCCAAATAATCATAAAATCAAGATTAAAACACCAAAATTAACCTATTTTGCGAATAACTCATTTAAAATATAATTTGCTCAATAATTCCATTAAACACTCGTTTCTTATGCAAATTATACACATATGAGGGAAATTATCATAAAATATATCGGAATATATCGTATAAAATCACCCTTAACACTTACAGATGAAAATGATGATGTTACGGCACATTTTCGGTTCGTAGCAACAGGCCCATATGAACAAACTAAATTAAGCATGAAACAACAATCCCATCTGAACAACAGGCTCATGTGCAACTTTGTTTACCACAGATGCTGAAAAGTTGATAAAGTACACAACTGACGAGCTCAAGGCGTCTGATGAAAAGGTAAGTAATTATTACTTGGGTTTTCTTCTTGCCTTTGAACAGCAGATGCTTAATTCATGTGCCTGCAAAATCCTAATAGGTAAATTGGTTTTTGGATTTTCTGTCTTAATGGTGGTATAAGTGCTCTGAGTTTTTGACATGCACCTTCACTTTTATATAATATTAACTTCTATCTTTGAGCTTTTATGTTCTGTTAATTGAAACGAAGTTTGTTTGCTGTGCATTCCTTGTGTTGTGTGTGGAATAAATGAGAAGTGTCCGATTTACCATCAAATATTGTGTGTGCTGGTGATGATTATTTCATACGTAGGCCAGGAATAATAAAAACCATGATAAATTGCATGTAGATTCAAGGTTAACAAATTCGGAAAATGTTGTTTTTGTAAATCTAAGAAGATGGCTGGAGCAAGGAGAGAAATGATGAATGGAAAAAGTAGGCCTGCTTATAGTTGACTAATTCCTTAAAGAGGTCAAGTGAAGGTGCAACTGTGTTGGGTTTAGCTCGTTCTCTTTCTTCTTTCTTATCCTTTGCTTCTTGTTACCAAACTTTTCACATAATCCCTTTATAATTTCTGAGGAGGGAAATGTTTATGCTATAACAAAATATGCACAACAAATGCCACAACAAACTTTTAAACCTTTAATTTTCTTAAATCTCATTTGATTCAATAGGTCCTACATCATAATCCATGGCCTCAAAATGTGTTTTGTACAATGTTTTGGCCATTTTGTTGTGCCATTATCACTACTCTTTCGATTTACGAACTTTGACATTTTCTCTTGATTTCCCATCAATTCAATTCCATTATAAATGTTTCTTTCTTTGTGGAAGTAGGTAGTGTTTTTATTTTTGTCTGGGAGAGTTGTTTTCATGCTTGTCTTTTTTATGTATATAAATAAATTGTAGTTACTAGCCATTTGAAATAGTAAAAAGTATAAACAGCAAAAATTGTTATTAGCAGGACTTTCTTCATCAACAGGCAACCTAAACATGTTGTTGAACTAAAAATAAAAGGCCAGCTAATTGATTGATGAAATTAATTAGATATAACAAAGTATTAGTCAATAAGCCATATATTTGTCATAGATGTAGCATCTCCTTCTTTTATAGTTGTTGCTTCTTAGCAAAAATATGCAGGAATAATAAGTAGGGGTGAACAAAAGAACCGGAAACCAAATCAACCGGCCGAACCAAACCGGTCCAAACCGAAAATACGTAAACCGTGGTTTTTTGGTTGGTTTTTATATTGTAAAAAACCAAACCGTGAAAAACAATTTGGTTTTGGTTTTCTAAGATGAAAAACCGGACCAAACCGGAACCGGATATATATATGTGTGTGTGTGTGTGTGTGTGTGTGTGTGTGTGTGTGTGTGTGTGAATATCGACACTATTAATTAAGGGGTCTTTATTTGCACCACACAAATCCACTCGTGTACCACTCCATTTGTGCACCACAGTAAAACCGAATTTTCGTCAGTACACTGTGAGAACTGATCACCACAGTTAACCGAATTTTCGTCGGTCTCCTCAATTATCACTACCTGTAAATAACTAATATCTCAGTCAATGATCTATTAATACTTCAATCCCATCCTAATATGACCTATGACAAGATGAAATAAAATAGTTTACATGGTTTAATATGATCATCTTAATTGGAAAATACGATAATATAATGTTGTGTGTACACACACACACACACACACACACACACACACACATATATATATATATATATATATATATATATATATATATATATATAGTGAGAGGGGACACATTGACATTCGAGTTATGGTGTATGGTAGATGAAGAAAGAGAATCTTGTATGATTGTCGTATGAATAATGACATGAATTCGCTGAACCGTGATAATGCCCTTTCAGTGAATTATTTGTATTAAAAAAAGGACTAAAAACCGGAAAAAACTCGTAACCAAGTTGATCCAAACCGGACCGGATAAAATGGTTTTACCTAGCAATGGTTCGGTTTTAGTTTGTAAATTTTGAAACCGTAAAAAATGGTTTGGTTTTAAAAGTGGTTAAAAACCGGAAAACCGGACCATGTGCACCCCTAATAATAAGATGTCTCCTTTAAAGATTTACAGCAAATGAGTGCATCAAATATTCAATTGTGTCTTCAATTAGTGGTTCTGCATTCTTTTTTTCCTTTACAAATTAAACACCCATGAATTTTTCCGTTTTCAATTTTTTTTTGCTTTCCTTCATTTTTTTCCCTTTCTGTTGATGTATGCTGTAACTGCACATAATTGCAGAATGTTTCTTTGCAGAAGGAGATCGACCTTGCTGTACATAAGAAGGAAGTACTTTGTTTCATAGAATGTCTTTGACAGAACGAAATTGTGTTCGAATCCCCTTTTGTCTAGCTATTTACCTGGATGTAATTTGACAATAGATGGTTGATAATTCCTCCCCTTTTTGCTTGCGGATGAATCCAAAAAATTATTCCCATTTAGTATGTTGGTTGCATAATCATTCTTTTTCTTCAATAAACTTATTTGCAAGTGAATTAAGTGTTTGTTCTAAATGATGCTGCTTAATGCTAAGAAATAAATAGATTCAATCTTGATCATATTTTCTCAGGTACAATCTTTGAATATGACACACGTTGGGCAGCCGTGCAAGTGTGTCTTATTTTTCTAGTGGCATATAATAATAGATAGGTTATAGGTAGATATAGACACGTGTCATTTTTGGAAAAAAAGACGTCAATGCTCTGTTCAGTCCGTCGAGGTGCTTTGTTGTTGTCGTTGCCTTCATCAAGTCCTCCTCTGCTACTGAACGCCTCAGCTTCATATTTCACCCATAACAAGTTGCGTTTCCGCCCGTTACTCTCAATCCTCCCGCCGTCGACGTCATCATTAATACCAGCAATGACGGTTTCGTCTGCAGCGAATAGTAACATCTCAGCGCCGCCGGTGCCGGTGGCGAAGAAAGTCAGGCATGAAATGGAGTTGTTCGGAGACGTCCGAATCGATAATTACTACTGGCTCCGCGATGACTCGCGCACCAATCCAGAAGTCCTCTCGTATCTCCAACAGGAGAATGCTTACACCGATTATGTCATGTCTGGTCCGTTCCATTTTGCCTTTCTCTGGGTGTGGTTGGTTTCTTTTGCCCTTTTATATTTTTCCTGTGAATTGTAACTTTATTTAGTGGCATGCTCTGCATTTACATGTGTACAAGTGAGTCCTAATGGTTACCACACGGGATGCCAGAATCATACTTGTTTGTCATGAATAGAAGAGTATACTGGTGGAGGGATATGTTTTCCCTAAAGATGTCAGTTTGTATGCTTATTTGTCACTTGAAAAGTGGATTTTCCGTTTGGGTGTAAGACGTTGAATGACTGAATGAGAAAGTGCATTTTTCGACATATTTAGATTCTGATAGGTCATGGCAGCAGTTGCTGTATTATTAGATAGTTGAAACAGTTCTGAAATGAAAGTTTTGTGGCTTTTATGTCTGTAGTTAGTAATGGCGATTGTGATTGCGATTGGTTACATAGGTAGCATATTTTTGGGCAAAAGGGAACATGGTTTTGTTAACTCAAACTTATTGTGTGATCCACTCTTAGTGAAAGTTTAGCTCTGCATTGATCCTGATGTTAGCATGACAGTGTATTTATTGACGTATAATTAGCAATAGTTGGCTGATATGAATAAAGAAGTCTCCATGTAAGATAAAGTAATGAAAGCAATTAAGAACCTACATACATCTGTGAAAAGATGGCTATTCAATAAGGGTGGCCTGAAGTGTACTTTCAATGCTTTTGAATTTGGCTCGTTCCCCTCTTTTTTCCCTAAATATACACCCTACTCGTGTTTCTTCATGCACTTGTCTCTTTATGTCCCATGTATAGTCCTTGCTTTATTTTCCTTGTCCAAGAGACTTCCTGTTTCTATTTTCACTACCCACCCACTACTATCACCTATCTCACCACCACACATATCTTGGAATTTACTTACTATTGTTCATTTTTAGTGCACATTGGCATCAATCAATCACCATCATCCTCGGTGATGACTGTTTTCTTCCTTCAGATGCTAAACAATTAGAAGATCAGATCTTTGCTGAGATAAGAGGACGAATCAAGGAAGATGACATTTCTGCACCGATCCGAAGAGGGCCTTACTATTACTATAAAAGGACATGTGAAGGAAAAGAATATGTCCAGCACTGTCGTCGCCCTGCACCTAATCATGAAGCAACTATATCTGTCTATGATACTATGCCAACTGGAGCAGATGCTCCTCCGGAACATGTTATCCTAGATGAGAATGCCAAAGCTCAACATCATACATTTTACAGTATCGGTGCTTTCAAAGTAGCATGCTATAAATCTTCTGTATTTCAAATGTTCATCCTTTGTTATGTCACTATATTATTTGCTCGTTTTTCTTCTTTCTAGGTCAGCCCAAATCATAAGTTGGTAGCGTATGCAGAAGATACGAAAGGAGATGAGATTTATGCTGTTCATGTCATGGATGCCGAGTCTGGTGAACCAGTGGGAAAGCCTTTGTGTGGTATTACAAACTCTCTTGAATGGGCAGGTGATGAATCTCTAGTTTACATCACAATGGATGAGACCCTGAGGCCGGATAAGGTAAAAGTATAACTCCATAACATGCTTTAAACGCATAAGAATTGAATAGGGAAAGTATACTGTGGTGTACATGGATGGCACATCATAGCCTTAGGGAAAATGATACTAGATGTTTCGTTGTCTCCATTTCATTCTGCCTAAGAACCTTGGATTTGCAGTCTGCTTGTTTATTTTACTTGTATGGTAGAGTACTCCTACCCATGGCCCATGATGGATTTTGGCTAATCTGCATGGATTTTCCATGAGATATGGATTTATCTTGTTTGAATGTCGATAGGTTATATTTTCTTTTTAGTTGCAGTAGTATAACGATAATAGTTGTCTTTCTTTACCTGTACAGGTGTATTTCAAATGTATATTTTATATACACACATACATTATACATATACATACACACATATAAAGCTTCTTTTTGACTTATGTAGTATTCAAACTGATTATCGTATACTAATATGTCAGGTTTGGCTGCATACGTTAGGAACTGAACAATCAAGTGATCATTGTCTATATCATGAAAAGGATGATATGTTTTCTCTTGATCTTGAAGCGTCTGAGAGCAAGAAATTTTTATTTGTTGGATCTGAGAGTAAAGTTACAAGATTTATCTTTTATCTTGACGTTTCAAATCCTCAAAATGGGCTCATTACTTTAACACCGCGTGTGGATGGTATTGATACAACAGCCAGTCATCGTGGGAGTCATTTCTTTATTAAACGGAGGAGTGATGACTGTTACAACTCGGAATTAGTTGCATGCCCAATTGATAATTCATCTGCAATTACGGTTCTTCTTCCGCACAGGCCAAGGTGGTTATGCTTCTGTGACATTTGGTCTGAATATTATCGTTCTATATTTTTTGGATTGGTTATCAAATATTGTATAACTCTTCATCTTTCTTTGCAGAATAAGGTATTTTGAGTAGTTTAATATAAATATAATTGACATTGAATTTAATTTCTTTCACTGGGGAGGTTATAGGATTTTGTTTTACTGAAATGAAATCACAAAATATTTTCTTCAGTTACTGTGTAAGCCAGTTTGTAAGCTATTGCTTAATGTTACACACTGATTTCTCTTAAAGTTTCACTGAGTTTTTAAGCCTTCTCAAATGGCTCGCTAAATGTATGTACATTTAGAAGCAATACTACAAAAAAAGAAAATGCGGATGTAATTCGTGGTGATATTTTAGGTTTGGCCTTAAGTGTCCTATGTCACATTTAGGTACATTTTGTACAAAAAGAGGAAGTTGCTGTATTTTAATCGGAGGAAACCTGCATTGTTGAAGACATTAAATGGAGTTAGCTGTAAATGTCATAGATTTTAAAATAATAAAGTCTGAAAAAATGATAGTTCTTGGTATTCTAAAGAAACAAATAATATGAGACAAAAGAAAACTCTCGTTGAAACGATAATAATTGATGGACAAAGGTATTAATGTTTATATTGTTCCTCTTGTTGGCTTTCTTTATATGAATGCTTTTCTTGACTTTGACTGTTTCTTGATTAAACAGTGTAAAGATCCAGGATATTCACCTCTTCAGCAATCATCTTGCTATCTATGAACGTGAGCAGGGTCTTCCAAAAGTTACTGTATATCGCCTTCCTGATGTTGGAGAGCCTCTTGGAAAACTTGAAAATGGCCGGGCTGTTGATTTTGTTGATCCTGTATACTTTTTGGAACCATCAGAATCAGAATTCACTTCCAACATTTTAAGATATACCTACAGTTCAATGAGGACCCCACTTTCAGTATATGACTTTGACATGAACACAGGAGTCTCAGTTCTCAAGAAGATCGAACCAGTATGCTAGTCTAGCTTCTAAAACTTGTGGTTTTTTTGTCAGCTCACCTTTTTTTTTTTTGAGATTGCACTGACTTTTTTCCCTTCTACATTTTAGGCTTCAAATCAGACCATAAGATGCTAATATTGACAGCCGCTAGGGTGATTTTTATTATTATTTGGTTGCACTTAGTTGCAGCAGTTGAGTAGATATACAAAGCAAACTTTCATTCCAGATGCTCTATATAACTTTCCCATTTTGATGCTTAACTAGTTTTTTTTTGCCATTTTTCCTGACTAATCTTAATCATAATAAGAACTAGTAGTTGTGCAAATCGGTGAAGGGTGCTTCCAGCGGAGGGTGAATGTTGCTCGTCATCTCTTCCAAATTTATTATACATGCGATTATTAGGGTTGGTATGTGTTAGATTATGGTCTTCTTAGTTAATCTTTAAGTTTTCTCTTCTTTTGGCTATTCCCAGAACATGAAACTCTGTCCAACTAGCCGTTGGAACAATGTTTCCTGCATTTCTTTTCTGGATCTCCTTTGTTTTGGTCATTAGGTTGTAATGAGCTTTCCTATTAAATATAAAGAATACTTTCTCATTTCTTTGAGTTCTTACATGGTATCAGAGCCTTAGGTTCTCTTTCTCTTGCGTTTTTTTCAAAAAAATTCAAATTTGTTCTTCTACTTTTATGGCCGATTCAAATTTGGTGGATGCCGATTCATCCACCATAAGCTCAGCTGAAGTGAATAACTCTGGAACTCCTATTATATCTGGGGAGTTACAAAATATTCAAGCTGCTTATATTTTGCATTGATATATTTGTTTGTTTGGGTTTTTTTTTTCCCATTTGTTTCGTATTGATATATTTTGGTGGTTTGGGTGTTTCTGCCAATTTGTTTTGCATGCAAACACTCTTTCCCTAGCATCCGTTTTTTCCCACGTTGGGTTTTGCGGACTAGGGTTTTGAGGAGTTGGGGTGGCACATTGATGACGTTTTGGTGTGAGGTGGCCATGGTTGGCATCAAAATGTGTAAATTCTCTTGTTTCCATCAATGAAACTTACAGTTTAAAAAAAAAGCTGCTTATAAGCTCAATGGAAAGAACTACCTCAAATGGTTCCAATTTGTTAGAACCTTCTTGAAGGGTAGAGTCAAAAGTAGCCATCTAATGGGGACTGGCCCTTCTAAAGTTGATCCCAAGTACTCCATCTGGGATGAAAACGACTCTATGGGTCTTGGCTGTGGTGCTCTATGACTCCAGAAATCAGTGATACTTGCATGTTTCTAGAGTTTGCTAAAGAAATCTGGGACACCATCAAGCAAACCTACTCTAAGTCTAAGGTGAATGATGATGCTCAAATCTATGAGATAAGAGCAAAAATTGAAAACACCAAACAAGGTAATAAATCTATTACTGAGTATTCCAGTCTTCTCCAAGGGATGTGGCAAGAACTTGATCATTATCAATGCATTCAAATGAAAGATAGTGATGATGCTGCCATCCTAAGGAGAATGATAGAAAAAGGAAGGATTTTTGCATTTCTCACTGGTTAAACCAGGATTTTGACCCTGTCAGAGTCCAAATTCTTGGGAAAGAAGATCTCCTTACCTTGAATGAAACCATATCCATTGTTAGAGTTGAGGAAGGTAGGAGGAGTGTCATGTTTGATACCAGTCTTATTGATGGCTCTGCTCTGATAGTTGGATAGAAAAATTAAGGATATCCCAAGGCTAATGAGTCTAAGAGGTATCCAGAAAGGAAATTTTCTACACACAAAGATGGTCTAAAGTCTGGTGACAGAGGCAATCTTTTCCGTACTCACTGCAAGAAGAGCAGGCATTCAAAGGATTTTTGTTGGAAATTGCATGGGAGGCCAGGTTAGAATAAATAATCCTTGGCACACTCAGCAAACCCTAGCAAAACTGAGAGTAATGCTCAGTGGATGGATCAAATCTCCATGAACCAGAATGGCAGAATCCTACTCTTGGACAATCTAAAATAGAGAAGTTAAGGAAGTTCTTAGATACCTTGGAAAACCCCTCTTCATCTATGGTGTTTTCAGGTATGGCTTCCTTAAATCTCTTAAATCAGAATGTTACTAGAGAGTGGGTTGTGGATTCTGGGGCTATTGATCATATGTCCCTTGATATTAAATGCTTTTCTGCGTATGTGCCTTGCCTCACTGAGAGGAGCATTACTGTGGCTAATGGCTCCTCAATTAGAGTGACATGCATTGGGAATGTTGTTTTGAGTAATTGCTTAACTCTGAAAGAAGTCCTTCACGTGCCTAATCTTTCTACTATTCTTATGTCAATTAGAAAATTAACTAGAGATTGCAAATGCTCTGCTCTTTTCTCTACTAATTTCTGTGTGATTCAGGATCTAGAAACAATGAAGAAGACTGGCTTTGCTAGGCTAAGGAAGGACTCTATGTTTTGAAGATTCAAGATAGTGACAAGATTAATTGTCGAAAGTCTCTTTTTTGTCTATGGCTGATAATGATAAGATTATGTTGTACCATAGGAGACTTGGTCATCCCTCTTTTCAGATTCTGAAGCATTTGTTTACTACTTTATGTAAAGGATTAAATTCTGAAGGTTTCAAATGTAATGAATGTGAATTTGCTAAACATAAAAGAGTGTCTTATTCTGTTCAATCTAATTTATCTTCTAGTCCTTTTAATCTTATACATAGTGATATTTGGGGTCCCTCCACTATCCCTAACATCGACGGTGCTCACTGGTTTGTTACCTTTATTGATGATTGCACCAGAACTACATGGATTTACTTAATGAAGCAAAAATCTGACCTTGCACAGATTTATCCCATTTTTTACAACATGGTTCTGACCCAATTTGTTGTTAAAATCAAGAGGTTCAGAACAAGTAATGCTAGGGACTACTTCAGTAAAGTCCTTAATCATTTTTTGGAAGAAAGAGGAATTATTTATGAATCCTCCTGTGTTCATACACCCCAACAGAATGGGGTATCTGAGAGGAAAAATAGGCATCTTTTGGACTCTGCTAGGGCTCCTCTTCCAGATGAATGTTCCAAAAAACTATTGGGGAGAGGCAGTCCTAACAGCTGCTCATCTTATCAATAGAATGCCTACCGAAGTTCTTGAAAAAAGGAGTCCTATTGATGCTCTTACTGAGTTGTTTCCTGACTTTCTGAAATCTGAAGGACTTCATCCTAAGTTTTTTGGATGTGAGGTTTTTTTTTTCATATATACCAACATGGGAAAATTAGACCCTAGATCTGTAAGATGTGTCTTTATTTGGTTCCCCAATACACAAAAAGGGATATAAATGCTACCATCCTCCAACAAAAAGTACCATTATATCCAAGGATGTGACCTTTTATGAGATGCATTCTTACTTCTCACGGAATCCCCTCATTCAGGGGGAGAACTTTGAATCTGATTCTGAAAGGGATATGTACCTCCTTGACATTGATTCTGACTCATCTAATACTGATAAGAAAGAACAAAGTCCTAATAATGAGAATAATCAAGAAGTTCCCCTGTAGAATAATGCTAAAGAAAAGACTCCTATTTATACCAGAAAAAAATGGATTATATTGCAGGATGAGGTTCCTATTGAAATGAGCATGAGGTTTCTATTCCTAGTAAGGAAGGAGATTCTGCAACCTCTGAAAGTTCATCTTTCACAGATGAAGAGGATTCTGTCTTCTCTATTTCTGAACAAGAAAGTAATAATGGTTCTCTTAAAATGGAGCTACCTATTGCCTTGAGAAAGCCAACTAGGGCTTGTACTTTGCACCCTATGAAAAAATTTCCTATCTTATGACATGATCTCTACTAACCAAAGGAAATTTATGAAAAACCTTCTGAATCGCTCTGTTCCAAAGAAATTATTTGAGGCTCTAGATGATGAAAATTGGACCCAAGCTATGAAGGAAGAAATGAATGCTCTTGAAACGAATAAGACGGGGGATTTAGTGGCCCTTCCAAAAGATGGCAAAACAGTGGGGTGTAGATGGGTCTTTACCATCGAATATAGATATGATGGATCCATTGAAAGATATAAGGGCCACTAAATGTCAACTCCTTAATGTCAACTCCTTTTGGTGATGTCATCTTTTACAGATTTACAAATTAGAAGTATTGCTTTGCAGACTTTTCTCTTGTTTTTACTGGCATCTGCTTTTGTAAGGTATTCTTTCTGAAGAGAATAATTGTCCAGTGCAGGTGCTGCAATTACAATTTATGAACTGTATTCGAATTTTGATTCTGAGTTTCACGTATATATTTTTTTGATGTGGGGTAGTTATCTTCTGAAGTGAAAGTGTTAATATGGTGTAATGTTAGGCAGATTCTCGGGATCTACTACCGAAAGGCCTCTCTTGCTAAAAGATTTATGGCTTAGCAATCTACCAAAATTATTGTATAGAAGTTTGTTGTGAGATTCTTTGTTGGGAGTTTTAAATGTTGAAGGCAGTCCCTCTTAAGTCTGATCTTTAGTTCATTGCTATTTACTTGTTCAAACATCTTTCAAGCTTTAAGCTGATGTTTTTGGATCTTACCATTTTAAGGTTTCTATTTAGTGCATAAAACTCTCTTCACTTTCTGAAACAGGTTCTGGGTGGGTTTGACTCCGCAAATTATGCAACTGAAAGGCAATGGGCTACTGCTTCAGATGGCACTCAAATACCCATATCAATTGTTTATAGCAAAAAAGCTGTGAAGTTTGATGGGTCAGACCCCTTACTTCTATATGGTTATGGATCTTATGAGGTAATGTCCTCAATATCACCATTGATTCAAAATTCTTCACAGTCAAGTGCTTTTTGTTTACTTTTTTACTTAAGGATTATACGTGATGGAGGAAACGTGCTTTATAATTCATCATTTTGGTAGTGAGGAGTCTGTAATTTTCTTGATATCTTAGGAATGGATCCAAAAAGGAATGCTTGAGGCTGGGTCATTAAAAATTCGAAGTACCAATGGAACCTTAACTTTTGTGTGTTTACCAGCCTTTCATTGTCTTCATTGTTTCAAGTAGCTGTTTCATTTTGTGTAAATCATTTAGTACAGGTTTGTGCTTTGAAACAATTAATTCATCTATTTTCTTACTAAGAATGTGGGCATGCCTGGAGCCGGCTTTGTTTTTGTTTTTTTTTTGTACGTATTGGAATTAGTTAATTTCCATTCATTTTAGAAACAAAAAAAAAAGTATGGACTAGGTAGGGTACATTAATACTCTCCCCTAACCCCTTTGATTTATACATATTATGGGATACACAATTTTTTGGAAATTGGATTTGACTGTTGTCTCTCATCTGAATCCTTTTCTCTTCTCTCTCTTACTATCTTGTGTTTCTTTGCGTTTCATGCCCTTTTTTTTCTTATTATACCTGATATAGAAAATTTAATATTTTTAATAGGTATGTATCGACCCAAATTTTAAGGCGTCAAGATTATCTTTGCTAGATAGAGGTTTTATTTATGCCATTGCTCACGTCCGGGGAGGTGGAGAAATGGGCAGGCTTTGGTATGAAAACGGGAAGCTGTTGAAGAAGAAAAATACTTTCACGGATTTTATAGCATGTGCAGAGTATTTGATAGACAGGAAGTATTGTACCAAGGAAAGGCTTTGCATTAATGGCAGGAGTGCAGGGGGCTTGCTAATTGGTGCTGTGCTAAACATGCGACCCGATCTATTCAGGGCTGCTGTTGCTGGGGTACCTTTTGTAGACGTGGTGACTACCATGCTTGATCCTAGTATTCCTCTTACTACTTCAGAGTGGGAGGTTAGCTATCTGATTTAAAATTATTTTTGTTAACCAAGCTGTTTTAGAAAGGTTGAAGTTGTTAATCTGATAAAGTACTTGAAAGCTCACACCTGTTTCAAAAGTTCCACGCATCATTGATTTAAGAGTGCAACATTAGATTCAGCTGTGTAGAAATGACTCTCAACATCAGATCCTTTAGGCTTATATGCGTCTTCATATAAATAAGATCCCTAATTTACTTCATTTTTTGTCGGTTTGAAAATGCCGAATTTCAAGCCTTTGTTGAGATTCATGAATTATCATCATATCATAGATCCATTTTTTGCCTTTAGATGTAGCATCAAAATGTTTCTTGTGCCTGTTGTTTCGCAGCATTAACATTTGTTAGTTTGAGACTGTATAACTTCGGATTATTGGCCAAGAAGTCTTTCCTAGCCCAGAAATAAATTTTTGGAAGAAAACTCCCCTGTTCATACATAGCCCTGAAGGAGACCTTGTCACCATGTTTTGGGATGCTGAACGAGAAAATAGACGCACATAAGCAGGATGGAGGTCAGAGATAGGTTTTCCGTAGCCACAGTTGATTCTAACTAAGACAATCTGAGGAGGAAACAAAAAAAGATAATCAATTTTTGCTAGTTAAAGAGCCATCGAAAATTGTCCAGGAATATATATATATATATATATGGGTTATAAACTGAAGACAAAGAGATAGAAAAGAAGTATATTCTTCTTATTCGAACAAGGCAGAAAACAACCCTTTTTAAAGATACAAAGGTGGTCTAAACATCTAGACTAATAAATGTAGGTGGCTGCAATTAAACAAGGGCGGAAGCCTCTAACTAACCTAGAGAAATCGAAGCAACTAAATGGGGCCCAATCGCGCACTCTCACTCCGGCCCCCGTTCGACCGTCCCCCGGTAGTGGTCCACGCGGGTCGGTATGCGGGTTCACGGGCCGGAAGGCGGAGCCAGCCTATCACACAAGAAATAAGATTCAGTTATGAACCAAATGCTATGAGCCACCGAAGATGCTTTTCAAGTATATCTCTAATAACATAAGCCTCGATTGATGAAAGGTATTAAAGAAACACAAACATGTGCAACATACATAAAAATCATTATATGCAAAAACAAAAAACAAAAAGAATAAATATTACGGATAAATCAAGTTTAATACTTACTGTGGGTGTGGAAATGTTTTTTTGACGTATACGAAAGAAATACACGCACGCACACCGGGTGTGCACTGAGACTCAAACCCGAACCTTCAGGTTAATGACCGCAGCACTTACCGCTGGATCAATGCTATGTTGGCTTGGGTGTGTGAATTATCTTGTTCATATTCAAAAGAGTTATCTTTTATTGTAATGCTCTGCATTAAATTGTAAGGATATTATCGTCCTTAACTAAATGATCACTGAAGTTCAATTTCTTGTAGACAAAAGAGTCGAACGACAAGCACGAGACAAAAATCAATTTATGCCGGACATCATATAACCAAGCAATTAAATGGGGTACCTATAACGGCTACAGAACAACAAATTCAGCCTGTGGTATACAAATAAATTATCTACAATTATTCTAATTTAATAACTATTTGATATTCCAAATACTACCATCACTAATACTTCAACATAGACGATGAAGACATGCTTGTATTGCATGCTTTAAACTACTGTGCCACTCTAGGAAAGAAGATTAAAATACAAAAGAAAGAATAAAGTAACCAGTCCTGCAGTTTAGAATCGAGAGATGATTGGCTTGTTTGTCATTTCAACCTTTTTCTTTTTTTTATGTAAATATGTCTCTTCAAAGTTCATTAAAAACAGATAGGAACTTATGGATTGGTTTATATGTTGCATTCCTTATAACCTAGCTGAAGCAAATTTTGTGTTAGAATATGCAATTCTCTAGTGTTTTTTACATCAAACAATTTAGTTTCTGGTTTGTTTACATCAAACAATTTTGTTGTATGTAATACTACTGTATTCTTTACTTATCCATAATATGAACAAACAAAGACTGCTGCTATTGTGGGGTTTGTATTTTGAGGAAGACTCGTAGTCGTCATCTCACTGCTCACTTAAGATGTTAAACTGCAAAAGGTTAACGGTTTAGTGGATGCCTGCAAAGTCCGTCTTGATTCCATTCTTCTTTGAACAAGCAGAGAAGGAGATCTCTTGTTGCTTTGCTGAAGCTGGGTCTGATTCTATGTAGAATCTGGACAGAAAATATAATCGGTTAATCTTATATCTTCTTTTTGTTGCAGGAATGGGGTGATCCTCGGCAAGAGCAATTTTATTTCTACATGAAGTCGTACTCTCCTGTTGACAATGTTAGTTAAAATGGCTTCTGCCTAAGCATCCTGTTTACGAAGTCTCTCTACTAATAGCGTGGGAAGTAGTTATTGTGTCTGTTTTAGCCTTAGTCTACTACTATTCGTAGATAATGCTTGCAATTTTAACCTTTATTTTTATTTTTGGTCATTTTTTTTCTTACAGGTTGAGGCACAAAACTATCCTGCCATTCTGGTTACTGCTGGTTTGAATGGTAGGTATTCCAGGAGCTTTACCTACTTTTGTTATTTGGAATCTGAAAAAGTCTGTTAACAAATCAAATATATACTTCACACAAACACCCGTATTACTACCACCCGATATTATCATTTTGGTTTCATTGTAAAATGTAAAGCTTCTAACTACATTTCTTTGAGGTGTAATCTCACTTTTGACAAAATTTGAATCTCAACTCTCAAGGACCTTGTGGGTGGTAAAATATTGGTCACCTGCACTTTGTATTATGTAGGGGCTTTTAGTTACTTTCTCCTTAAGTGCATTTCCTTTTATCTTGATGCACACGCGCATTTTGAAAAGAAAAAAAATTTCACTCAACAACATTTTTGGATGACATTCCTTCTATCGGTTTAGAAAGGGTAGGGTTGGTGCCATAATGGCTGTGCCACAATGATTGACACAACGCACCTTTATACCATTGATTATGGTGGGTATTATATCATTCAATATATCCTACATCATGATCAATGGTGTAAAAGTGTGTTGTGCCAATTGTATTGCCGAAACTGTTGCGGCAATAGTGTTATCGTTTAAATGGTTGTTGAATTTCTTGCCTAAAGTAAAAAGGGGAAATCACTTAATTTGCTCTGCTGTTCCTAGATAATAAAGTCAAGCTTTTTGATTGGAGTTTCAACTATTTAAGGACATCTGTTAATATATCATGATGGTTTTAACATGCATGTAATTCAGATATTTACGACTGCTTAGGATTCAACTGATAATGGACTTTGTTTTTTGACTTTACCTGTAACTTTTAAGGAAAAAAATTTGATGATCTGTGTTCTGAATTCAAAGAAAATATACCTGTTATTGCTGACATGACATGGTGTATATAACTTGTCACAGACCCGCGCGTTCTGTATTCAGAGCCTGCAAAATTTGTTGCCAAGTTGAGAGATCTGAAAACTGACAATAATTTGCTATTGTTCAAATGTGAACTTGGTGCTGGGCACTTCTCAAAGTCAGGGAGGTATTTTTCTTTCCTTCATTTTTCTCTTGTAAAATTGGATTTTGCCTCGATGTATTCTGAGAGACTCCCCAACCCTTCAAATGAATTTATGTTACAAATGTCTGATTCCACACAGGTTCGAAAAGCTCCAGGAAGATGCCTTTACATATGCCTTTTTGATGAAAGCTCTGGACATGGTTCCTGAGAACAAATTATAGTAAGTGCTCTCATTGCACCGGATCTGTGAGATGTTGTCTCATTGTGTGTGTAAAAAATGAAACAACATATATACTTTATAGAGTTTTTTTTTGCACACATGACATCGTCTCATTTGTCGGGTCCATTATACGCTCGTTACCATACGGACTCATCCGTTATAAATGGTTTTTTTTGTAGGTTCCCGCTCAAATTGAAAGCAGTTTGAAGAAGTTTTGATTTCGTACTGCCGTGTTTATGGTCTCAGCAAAATGGGATTACTATACAAATGATGAAATGCCTATTTAACAGAAGGTCATGGAGATGCCTATTAAGAGAATTGACAGGCTTTTGAATTTCCATCCTTGTTTACTTTTGTGTTATTGTTTTATGGAGATGCCTACATTTTCTGTGGATGGACCTTAATAAAATCCCCCCCTGCAACACAACAACGTGACACTGAAACCTTATAAGAAGGGTCTCAACATCATGTTTATTTCTGGAGGAATATCTAGTTGTATGATTTATCATGTACTAAAAGCTACAACTATTTTAGTCATGATCGCCATTATAAGTAGTAATTATTTTAAATATTTATCTTACTTATTTTATTACCCTGATAAAGTTATTTCCTTTCCTATGTATCAACACTTATTCTTCCTATCTAAAATCTACATGGCATCAGAACCTATCTGAAAATTCAGATTTCTTCCGCATTTTTTCTTCTTCTCATAAAAATGTCGGAATATGAAACGATATCTGACGTAACATCCAGAAATTCTTCCAAAAATATGAGTGGATTGGAAAATCCTACCCTCCAAATCACCACCACAAAACTCAAAGGCCCGAACTACCTTCAATGGGCACAGTCAGTTAACATCTTCATCACTGGAAGAAGAAAACTGGGATATCTCACCGGTTATGTCAAAATTCCAGACGAAGCTGATGAGAAGGCCTACGATACATGGGAAACAGAGAATGCAATTATTACTTCCTGGTTACTCAACTCCATGGCAGATGAAATATACCAAGTACGTCTTTTTTTATCCCTATGCTAAAGCAATCTGGGATAATTTAGTTGCTTCCTACTCAGATCAAGGTAATTTTGCTCAGGCGTTTGGTGTGAGAAACACTTTAAAGGACACTAAACAAGGTACTATTGATTTTACCAAGTATTTCAATAAACTCAAAAAGCCGTGGAAATAGTATGACCAGTTAACTGCAACTGAATGAGACTGCATTGGAGATGCAGGCAAGTTCTAGAAACTTATTGAAAAAGAAAGGGTATTTGATTCTTAACACAACCTTTGATGCTGCTAGAGAAAGGATTCTTGCACAGGTTCCTTTACCTTCTGTGCAAGAAGCCTTTGCATTTCTGAGAAAATAAGAAATCAATAAGGGTGTCATGGGAGGACTGCTCCCCACTCATGTAGGAGAACAATCAGCTCGCATAGCTGTGATTGATGAATCTGCCTCTATGGGAGGACACAACAAGGGCCCTTTCAAAGAGAAAGATAAAAAAGAAAACTTGCAATGTGATCACTGCAAAAAGAAGGGTCATTCTAAAGACTCATGTTGGAATCTCCATGGAAAGCCACCCCATATGCAAAAGAACCAAAACAACAGAACTTGAGGCAACTGGACTGATCAGAAAAGGGCATTCAATACTACTGAACAACCAAGCTTCTTCTCAAAAGAGCAAATAGAGGCCCTAAACCAGCTGGTTGACAGAAGGATGCCTCAACCTGTTGCTGATACATCTATGGGTGCTGTAGCTCAGAATAGTAAGAACACATGGATCAGGAGCCTCAAGTCATGTGACAGGTGACTTCTCTCTGTTTGATTCTTTTTACAAAACTACTCACCTTCACTTTGTACGAATTGCGGATGGCTCTTGTTCCAAAGTTGAAGGAAAGGACACTATTACACTCTCTAATAATCTCACACTCAACTCTATTCTCTATGTACCAAAATTAGACTGCAACTTGTTTTCTGTCACTCAATTTTCAAAAGAAAGAAACTGCATTGTTAATTTTCATCCTACTCATTATGAGTTTCAGGACATGGGATCTTTGGAGAAGATTGGCTGTGCTAAGAAGATTGATGGTCTCTTCATCCTTCATGGCAAGTTTGTGAAGACTGTTCAAGGCTTATTTGTTTCCCCTGATTCCCCCAAATGTACTAAGATAAGAATGTTGCACTTGAGACTGGGACATCCAAATTTCATTATCTTAAAAGGATGTACCCTAATTTATTTTCTGGTGTACGAATGGATGATTTAAAGTGTGAATTTTGTGAACTTTCAAAACACACAACAAATCCTTTTAAATCTATTTCATATAAAGAATATGTTCATTCCAAACTTATTCACACTGATGTATGGGGTCCTTCTCAAAACCTTAATCTCACTCACAAAAAGTGGTTTGTGACCTTCATAGATGACCACACAAGACTAAGTTGGGTCTATCTTATGAAACACAAAACTGAGGTTAGCATGAATTTTGAATTTTTTTACAAGTTGATTGAAACTCATTTTCAGACTAAGATTCGAATACTTAGATATGATAATGGAACAGAGTCTTTGAATTCTTGTCTGGGACCTTTCTTAACTGATAGAGGCATTGTCCATCAAACCTCATGCCCTAATACTCCACAACAAAATGGAGTGGCAGAGAGGAAGAATAGACACCTCCTAGAAATTATTAGATTTTTACTTTTTGCCTATGATGTGCCTCCTATTTATTGGGGAGAAGCAGTTCTCACTGTAGTTTTTTCATAAATAGAATGCCATCTATGGTTCTTAACTTTAAAACCCCCATTGAAACCCTAACTGCATCCTACCCTAAATCCAAACTGGTTACTTCTATACCTCTGAAATATTTTCGGTTGTACATCCTTTGTCCATATTCACTCCCATAATAGGAGTAAAATTGGACTAAGATATGTTAAGACCATTTTTGTTGGGTATTCTGCTACCCAAAAAGGTTTCCAGTGTTTTGACCCAAAAAACAACCGTTTTTACACATCTTGTGATGTTACTTTTTATGAAGATCAACCCTACTACAACACTGATCTTGATCAGTATACCTTTCTTAATAATGATGCCACTGCTCCTATTGCTAATCTTGATCTACCTGGGAAACACTGCCACAACAGTTTGAAAAAGTGTGCTTTGCCAGAACAGGAAATCATCGTCTATACTAGACAAAAGAAACCATATGAGACTCTTAGCACTCCACCTCTAGATGTCTGAACTAATCAATGTTTACATGAAACTGACCATGAAACAGGAGAGCTCACTCAGAAGGACCTTGATATATCTCACTCACTCAGCCATGAGGAAACTGGCCATGAAACACCAGATATGGTAAAACTGCCATATGAGACCTCTTCAACCAAAGAATTGCCCATCGCCTTGAGGAAAAGTACAAGAGAATGTACCAAACACCCTATATCTCTAAATCTTTTCAGTCTTACCTTGCTAATATTGACTCTGTTTTCATACCTAAGACCATACAACAAGCCCTTGGTTGTCCTCAGTGGAAAAAGACTGTCATGGATGAACTAACAGCCTTAGAGGACAACCACACCTGGGATTTGGTTCCCATGCCAAAAGGTGCAGGCCTGTTGGATGTAGGTGGTTATTCACCGCCGTTAAACACAATCCAGATGGCACTATCAATAGGCATAAGGCCAGATTGGTTGCCAAAGGATACACCCAAACTTTTAGGATTGATTTCAATGAAACATTGTCCCCTGTTGCTCGGCTTAACACTGTAAGATAATCATCTTTATTGCTGTTATAAATAACTGGGCCTTACATCAAATGGATGTAATAAATGCCTTTTTAAATGGTGATTTGAAAGAGAAAGTGTACATGTACCCACCCCCTGGGTTTATTGTCAAATCAGATCATGTTTGCATATTGCGTAAGTCCTTATATGGACTTAAACAATCTCCAATGGCACAGTTTGATTGGTTTTCTAAAGTTATGAAAAAAGGTGTCTATGCTCAAAGGCATAGTGATCACACCTTGATTTACAAGCATACTGAAATTGGTGGATTTACCATCCTCATTGTGTATGTGGATGACATTGTCATTACTGGAAATTCCAGCAGTGGCATTTCACACCTGAAAAGCCTCTTAAAACATGAATTTGAAATAAAAGATCTTGGACCTCCAAAATACTTCTTGGGTATAGAAGTTGCTAGATTTAAAGATGGGATTCTGCTGACTTAGAGAAAGTATACTATGGACCTCTTAAATGAGTATGGGCTGCTGGGGTGCAAACCTGTTGATACTCCAGTGGACAATATTGTAAATTTGAAAGAGATGATGATGGTGCTCCAGTCAATCAAGAAAAATTTCAAAGGTTAGTTGGAAGATTTATATACTTATTACACACAAGACCTAACATCTCATTTACTGCCAGTCAACTAAGCTAGTTTATGCATTCACCAAGGTGTAATGGTGACTAAAACTTATGCTATTGAGGTTTGGTATGGAAACATGTTCGGGTCAGCAATGCATGAAGCATCTGTTGAAATCTGATGTTCAGCTGGGAGCAGGATCAGCAGGGTTGATCAACCTGCTGATGGCAAGTCTACTGAAGACAAGTCTGCTGATGCTCAACAGACTTAAGGAACACGTCTGCATGGTTTCCTAATTCGGTAGAGTTACTTCTGGGGTATTTCAGTCATTTACTGGGTTGGCTGTTTAGTCGGTTAGGGTTGGATTCCCAAGGCTATAAATACTGTCTGTATTAATTGTTACTTGATGTAACTTTCTGGTGATAATAAAATATCCTCGTTTGTCCGTGGAGTAGTCGGCACATTACCGGAAACGACGTTAAATCTGTGTTCTTCTTGTTTCTGTGTTTGTTGAATTGTTTATCTTTTATCTTTACTCACAATCACCATCACTTCTTGATCGATCCGTCATAACAAACTGGTATCAGAGCGTCCAGGTTCATCAAGAAATCTGTTTATCTGTTTTAAGCAAGGTAGATTGGCACCAAGGTCATAATTGACGCTAGGATTTGGGATCAACACAAGCTTTTCTGGTGAGAAAGATGTCTGCTTTAAATGTTAAGATTGACAAGTTTACAGAGAGAAACAGTTTTAGTCTGTGGCAGATCAAGATGCATGCTTTGTTGAAGCAGCAGGGATTATAGGGTCCCTTGTCTAAATCAACGGAAGGAAGTGCTGTTGAGAGAGCCAGTCTGGAGGAGGAAGCACATTCAACAATTATTTTGTGTGGTTATTAGATGATATTATCATAGAGGTTGCTGATGAGGACACTACTGAGAAGTTGTGGTCCAAACTTGAGAGTCTGTATATGACTAAGTCTCTAACCAACAAGTCGTTGTTGAAACAACGTCTGTTTAGTTTAAGGATGGATAAGGGTACTCAGCTGAGGGATCATCTAGACCAGCTGAACACAATATTGCTTGATTTAAGGAATATTGATGTGAAGATTGAAGATGAGGATGCTGCATTGATTCTACTTGTGTCATTGCCAGCATCATATGAGAACTTTGTGTAGTCCTTTATTGTTAGGAAGGACTCGGTATCATTGGAGGATGCATGGTCATCACTCCATGCTCGAGAGTTACGCCATAAGGCATCTGGATCTAGGACAGATAGTCAGTCTGCTGGGTTGGTGGCCAGTGGAGTCAGCAGGGGGCCAGGCAATTCTGGAAAGAAGAAATTCAAGAAGAATTCCAAGGGTCCTAAAGCTAAGGATATCTGTGATTACTGCAAGGAGCAAGGACATTGGAAAAATGAATGTCCAAAGAGGAAGAAGCAGCAGGGTACTCAGCAGGGTACAGTTGCTTTGGCAGAACATGACACCAACTCTGAAGAAGATCTAGCCCTAGCAGTTTCAGAGTCAGTAGGGCACAGAGATGTGTGGATTCTGGACACTGGGGCATCTTATCATGTGTCCAAACAGGGAGGTTTTCAACTTATCAGCATGTTGATGGAGGTCATATTGCTATGGCCAACAACAAGGTTTGCAAAGTTGGGATTGGATCAGTCCAACTTAGGACACATGATGGTAAATTCTGTGCTTTGAATGAGGTTAGGCATGTTCCACAAATGACCAAGAATTTGATATCACTTAGTCTACTGGACAGCAAAGGGTTCAAGTTCAGGGGTGAAGGTGGAGTGGTGAATGTCTATAAGAGTTCAAGTGTGATTCTGAAGAGTATTAGGCAAGGGATGTTGTACATACTACAAGGGTCTACTGTGTCAGGTTCTGCTGCTGTTGCATCATCAGAGGTTCACCAGTCACAATTGACTAAGTTGTGACATATGAGATTAAGTCATATGGGTGAAAGAGGGATGCAAATTCTGTCTAAGTCTGATCTACTTGGGGGACATAAGGTCAAGGAGCTAGAATTTTGTGAACAATGTGTGTTTGGGAAGCTACATAGGAGCAAGTTCCCAAAAGCAATCCACATCACAAAAGGGACACTTGATTATGATTCTGATTGTTGGGGACCTTCAAGGGTGGAGTCATTGGGTGGTCACAAGTATTTTGTGTCTTTTATAGATGATTATTCAAGGATGGTTTGGGTAATTATGATGAAGAACAAGAGTGAAGCATTCAAGAACTTCAGGCAGTGGAAGGCTTTGGTTGAAAATCAGCAGGGGACAGTCAACAGTCAGTAGATCTAGAACAGGATCCAAGCCAGTCTGCTGAGCAAGGGTCAGCAGAGACTCAAACTGCTGATGTTGGTCAGCAGGGTATAGCTCTCAGCAGAGCTAGGAGGACCAATATCAGTCCTCCAAGAAGATATGGGTTTGAGAAAGATATGGTTGGATATGCATTACAGGTAGCTGAAGAAGTGGATGGTTTTGAACCTAACACTTACAAGGAAGCTGTGACATGTTCTGAGGCATCCCATTGGCTTGGTGCTATGGGAGAAGAAATGGAGTCCCTTCAGAAGAATGAGACGTGGGATCTGGTCAAACAACCAAAAGACAGGAGGGTGGTAACTTGCAAATGGATATTCAAGAAAAAGGAAGGAATGACATCTGCTGAGGGTTTTAGATATAAGGCACGTTTGGTTTCTAGGGGTTCAGTCAGAAAGAGAGGGTAGACTATGAAGAAATATTTTCTCCAGTGGTCAGACATACTTCCATCAGGGTGCTGTTAGCAATAGTGGCACATCAGAATCTTGAACTTGAGCAATTGGATGTGAAGATAGGCTTCCTACATGGAGATGTAGATAAGGAGATCTATATGACTCAGCCAGAGGGTTTCCAAGTTTCTGGCAAAGAAGGATATGTTTGCAAGTCGAAGAATTCCTTATATGGACTTAAGCAGGCTCCAAGGCAGTTGTATAAGAAGTTTGGCAGCTATATGATTCAGCAGGGTTATAGCAGGTGTCCATATGATTGCTGTGTTTATCACAACAAGTTGAAGGATGGATCAATCATCTATCTGGCGCTGTATGTAGATGATATGCTGATAGCTGCTGCAAACAAATCTGACATTCAAGATCTGAAAAATCTGCTCAAGGCTGAATTTGAGATGAAGGATTTGAGGAATGCAAAGAAAATTCTGGGGATGGAGATCTATAGAGATAGGAAGCAGGGGAAGCTGTTCTTGTCTCAGCAGGGGTATATTGAAAAGGTATTATCCAAGTTTGGCATGTCAGCAGCCAAACCTATAGATACTCCTATGGCACCAAATCTACATCTGTCTGTTGTGTTTGCTTCACAGTCAGCTGAAGAGGAAGAATACATGCCAAGAGTTCCATATGCTACTGCAGTGGGTAGCTTAATGCATGCCATGGTTTGCACTAGGCCTGATTTGGCCCAGACAGTCAGTGTTGTCAGCAGGTTTATGGCTCAACTTGGAAAGGAACACTAGAAAGCAGTAAAGAGGATATTCAGGTACCTTAGGGGTATATAAGATATTGGACTCATTTATGGAGGTGGTACTCAATGTTTTGTCACAAGGTACTGTGATTCTGATTATGCTACTGATGTGGACAGCAGGAGATCTATGACTGGGTATGTGTTTACCTTGGGTGATTCTGTGGTAAGTTGGAAGGCAAATTTACAAGGTACAGTGGCATTATCTACTACTGAAGCAGAGTATATGGCACTGACAGAAGCAGCAAATGAGGCAATCTGGTTGAAAGGGCTAGTCAATGATCTGAGTCTGCATCAAGATCAAGCTAGATTGTATTGTGACAGTCTTAGTGCAATATGTTTGGCTAAGGATCATGTTCATCATGAGAGAACCAAGCGCATTGATGTTAGGTACCATTTTCTAAGAAATAAGAGGAGGGTTAAAGTGGAAAAAATCAGCACTGATGTGAATCCTGCTGATATGTTCACTAAACCAGTTCCAAGGGGCAAGTTTCAGTTGTGTCTGGACTTGCTAATTATCCAAAGCTGTTAATCTAAATCTGGGAATACTCAGCTGAAGGTGGAGGTCTGCTGAGGTATTCAAATCTGAAAACAAAGAGGATTTCTGGCACGTGGTTGTGCATTTGGTCAGTTTGCATACAGTTGAAGTCAAGGTGGAGATTTGTAATGGTGACTTAAACTTATGCTACTGAGGTTGGGTATGGAAACATGTTCGGGTCAGCAATGCATGAAGCATCTGCTGAAATCTGGTGTTCAGCTAGGAGCAGGATCAACAGGGTTGATCAACCTGTTGATGGCAAGTCTACTGAAGACAAGTCTGCTGATGCTCAGCAGACTTAAGGAACACGTGATGTGATCCTTACGAATCAAATCCTTTGTTTTGCCTAGGAAGAAACTGAATTGTAACCAATGAGAGCTATGATCCGTATCTTAATCTAAGACTACGGTTGGAATGCCACAACGTAATGCTCGGTTATGCTGATAAGTTCTCAAAGGGACGATCCTCCAATCCAAGAGAATCTCACACATAAACGTGCACAATTAAGACAAGCTTAATCAAATAATAAAATTTCACTCAAATATACGTTGTTCATAAAAGAGATAGTGTTGGCCTATATATATGCTACAAAAACTGACTCAATGTTCACATTTTCCAATGTGGGACGGAAAACTAATGAAAACTAAACAAACCTAAATGAAAAATGCGTCTCCCACTAGACGGGCTTTGCCAAACCACACTTCAGGCCCAACTAGCCTTTATTGACACAAAACTGAAATAAAAAGACTGATAAAACTAGGCGTTTTCCTTAAGCCCAAAAGCGTAGTGAATGTATAATATTGAAGCTTCATCACTCCTTTTGGGCTGCACATACTCTTCATGGATTTCTTTTAGCAAGGTATTCAAGGCTTCTCTCATTCTCTTCCTTTGGAGCCTTGTCAAAGGTCCATCTCTAATGACCAATGGATCACTCTTCTTCATGGGTGCTAATGGATCTGGCTCCTCATCATAAAGCTCATCATATATCACATCATTCCCTCCCGGTTGGGAAGGATCTGTCCTCAGATCAAAGGGATTATCAAAAAGTGTCAAATCAGCCACGTTGATAGAAGGAGAAATATTCCAATTTGGCGGCAAGTCAATCTAGTAAACATTGTTGTTGATCCTCTCGAGCACTCGGAACGGTCCTTCGCCTTTCATGTGCAGTTTGGTCTTGCGTTGCTTTGGGAACCTATCCTTGCGCAAGTGTAACCAAACATAATCGCCAGGTTCAAAGATGACTTCCTTGCGACCCCTATTAGTCTGCTTAGCATACCGCACCGTGGCTTCCTCCACATTCTTCCTTGCTGTCTCATGTAGCTCACAAACAAGCGCGGCCTTCTGCTCACCATCCAAGCTAACCTGCGCAACATCAGGTAAAGGAGCCAAGGTAAAAGGTGTTTCTGGATTGAAACCATAAACCATCTCAAAAGGAGTAAATTTAGAAGCAGAATGTTTACACCCATTATAAGCAAATTCAGTGAAAGGTAAACAAGCTTCCCAATTCTTGAGATTTTTCTGAACAAGACAACGAAGCAACTGACCCAATACATGATTAACAACTTCAGTTTGACCATCAGTTTGAGGATGAAATGCAGTAGAATAAAGCAACTTAGTTCCTAAACGCATCCACAAAACTCTCCAAAAATGACTAATAAACTTGGAATCCCTATCACTCACAATTTTTCTAGGCACACCATGCAATCTAACAACTTCCTTAAGAAACAAATCAGCAATATAAGAAACATCATTAGTTTTAGAGCATGCAATAAAGTGTGCCATCTTAGAAAACCTATCCACCACCACAAACACAGAATCCTTACCACTCTTAGAACGGGGTAAGCCCAACACAAAATCCATAGATAAATCAGTCCCAGGCTGTGTAGGAATAGGAAGAGGCTGATACAAACCATGGGGGCTGGACGTAGATTTAGCAGCCTTACAAGTGATGCATGCATCACAATATTTAGCAACATCAACTTTCATACGATGCCAATAAAAATGTGACTTAAGCATATCAAGCGTCTTAGTAATTCCAAAATGACCTATAAGACCACCACTATGTGCCTCATGCACCAACAAGTCACGCATAGAACAACGAGGAATACAAATAACATGATCATGATACAAAAAACCCTCGCGTCGAAAGAACCTACCATCGGTTTTATTAGCAGTATTATGCCAAATATCCTGAAAATTCTCATCAGAAGCATACAAATCCTTGATAAACTCAAAACCAAGGAATTTAGTTTGCATAGTGGTAATTAAAGCAGGTCTACGAGATAAAGCATCAGCCACCACATTATCTTGACCCTTTTTATACTTAATGATATAAGGAAAGGACTCAATGAATTCAACCCAACGAACATGCCGAGGAATTAACTTACCCTGCCCTTTCAAGTACTTAAGTGATTCATGATCAGTGTGTATGATAAACTCTCTAGGACGTAAATAGTGCTGCCAAGTTTGAAGGGCTCTAACTAATGCAAACAATTCCTTATCATAAGTAGCATAATTCAAAGAGGCACCCTTAAGTTTCTCACTAAATTAAGCAATAGGTCTACCCTCTTGAGTTAAGACACCACCAATACCCACACCCGATGCATCACATTCAATCTCAAAGTGCTTATTAAAATCAGGAAGTGCAAGTATAGGGGCTGAAATTAAACGAGCTTTTAGAGTTTCGAAAGACTCCCTTTGTCGTGCACCCCAATAGAAGGGTACATTCTTCTTCACAAGCTCGTTAAGAGGGGCTGTGATGCTGCTGAAATCCTTGACAAAACGCCTATAGAAACTCGCCAAGCCATGGAAACTACGCACATCATCCGCCGTTTATGGCGTAGGCCAATCCTCAATAGCCTTAATCTTGTCACGATCAACTTCAACACCCTGTTCACTTACCACAAAACCAAGAAAAATGACTCTATCCAAACAAAAGGAACATTTTTTAAGATTAGCATAGAGTTGAGCATTGTGAAGTTTAGACAAAACAACACGTAGGTGAACTAGGTGATCATCTAAATTGTGGCTATAAATCAGAATATCATCAAAATAAACTACCACAAATTTATTTATGAACTCTCGAAGCACCTCATTCATCAAACGCATGAAAGTACTAGGTGCATTAGTCAAGCCAAAGGGCATGACTAGCCACTCATATAACCCAAACTTGGTTTTAAAAGCTGTCTTCCATTCATCACCCTCTCTAATTTGAAGTTGGTGATAGCCACTCTTAAGATCAATTTTAGTAAAAATTTTAGCACCCATAAGTTCATCTAGCATGTCATCTAAACGAGGAATGGGATAACGATACTTTACCGTGATTTGATTAATGGCACGACTATCCATGCACATTCTCCATTCACCTCCTTTCCTGGGCACTACTAACACTGGCACAACACAAGGGCTCATAGATTCTTGAATTTTTCCTTTAGCTAGCAACTCATCGACTTGTTTCTTGATCTCTAAAGTTTCCGCAGGGTTGGCTCTATAAGCCGGACGATTGGGCAACGCAGAGCCCGGCACGAGGTCAATATGATGCTCCACGCCTCGCAATGGTGGCAAGCCACTTGGTTCCTCCTTGGGGAATACATCAGTAAACTCCTGCAAGACAGAGCACACAACACTAGGTAGAGAACCGATGAGATCACTTACAAGCATTATACAAGGGGAAGGGGAAGGGGAGAGGAAAGGGGAAGGGGGAGGGGAGCCACTCGGCCAAGTCACCTTTGGTGAGTGTGTGGGGCCGGCTGCATGTGTAGGGGGAGGGATCACGGGACCTTTAAATAAGAAAAGAAATACAACTTGATTGAATTCAATAGTATCAATGAATTCAACGGCTTTGGCATAGAAATTCCTTTATACGCGCGCACCCTTTGACTTTTCAACTGTATTACCTCCCTCACTAGTTATGGCACCGACACTCGCAATTGACTTTTCAACTATATTACTCCCTCGATGAGAAACTAAATCGATCTCCCTTGCCGTTTGATTTTCAACTTTTATTTTGCCCTCATTCCTAAGACCCTCATGTTTTTTTCCTCCCGTCAATTTTTTATCTTTACTTTTCAACTGTTCTCCCTCTTTCTTTTACTTTTCCTCACGAGCTCGAACAAGTGCAAGCCGATCTTGACGTATTTGCTCAGGGGTAAGAGCTGATAGAGAATAATTCTTGCCCTTATGATGAACGGTGTACTTATTCAAAAACCCATCAAACAACACCTTTCTATCATATTGCCAAGGGCGACCCAACAATATGTGGCTGACTTCCAAGGGGACTACATCACATAACACCTCATCTTCATATTTCCCAATACTAAAAGAAATCAACGCCTGTTTTGTAACCTTCAGCTCTCCCACACTATTCAACCATTGCAACTTGTAGGGGTGGGGATGAGGAATAGTAGGTAAACCCATACGAGCAATCAAATCAGCACTAACAACATTAGCACAACTACCAGAATCGACAATAAGAGAACATAGTTTACCATTCAGCAAGCAGCGTGTATGGAAAATATTTTCACGTTGGAAACCGTCCTCAAGTTTAGCACTAGCAGTTAGCACATTTTTAAGCACATAAATAGAACCCTCAAGTGGGCCACACTCAATATTACCCTCCTCATCCTCATAATCAGCCTGTTCAAAGTCCTCCTCACCAAAATCATCACCATCTACAGCCTCCTCTACAACTAGCATGCTACGTTTAGTGGGACACTCAGACGCAACATGACCAACACCGGTGCATTTAAAACATTTAACGTCACAAGGCTGCCTAATGCGGTGGTCTACACCTTTACCCTTCTCACCTGCCTTAGCTTTAGAAGCGTCATTAGAAGTAGTAGGGGCTGTCTGAGGTGCACTCCGTACAAAATTTGGATTATCTCCACTAGGCTGAAACGAATGAAAAGAAGAAGAATTACCTCCAATTGATTTATTAAAAAGTGGGTTTTAGGCGTTTCAACTGCTTCTCAATCGCACGAGCCATTTGTAACATCTCATCCAATGTATTACAACCACGTAACTCCAATGGCTGTGTTACGTCGAAAAGTCTTAAGGCTCTACTACCTATAAAACTTGTTCGCGGTTAAAAACAGGTTCTAAAATTTATTTAAAAACCGACGTCAGCCCCAAGTGCAAAAGCTTGCAGCTAGTGGTGAAACCGGGTCGTATCCGCAGGGACTTGTATGAAAATAACTTTTCGTTTCGATTTCTTTTTAGTGATGATTATGATCTTGAAAACTAGAAATAAAATAAAGGTTGCAAAAGTGAAAAGAAATACGATACGTGAAAATTTGTTTAGAGAAAGATTAAAACAACTAGAACACACCGTTGATCCACCACCCCACCGAAATTAACAAGAAAGACACACATTCATTCGTAAGTCTTGGATTATTATCTGCTAAAGAGGCATTTTCCCTTTCGGTTCATCGCCTTTTAATTAGTTCACCATTCTCGGTACAACTAAAGCATTTACGGATCAAAGATATGGATATAAATCCTAATCTAACAATATTCTCCCTCAACTTACGTATGTTGGAAGAATATCATCACTCTCCTTCACGGTAATCTACGAATTCATCAACTTTCGTATCTAAATTCGATTAGCATGCAACACACATATAGTTCATACACATTGCACATAGACAAAGTAAAACATGAAGGAAGAACAAGAAACTTACTAGAACAAATGAAAACGAAATCCTTGTTTATTCCGGTGATGGTAGCTTCACAATGGTGGTTCTAGCTTAGAGACCTTAGCCAATCATCCTCGATTATGATTTCAGAATCAGGGCCGTAGCTCCAGATTACAACAGTACTACTATTCTAATTTATTCTCGGCATAACGCCTACAGAGTATTTACATAAAAGACGGAAAATTAAAAGCTTGGCCAAGAGTGACCAAGGAGGCGCTTCTATTACAAGTGAAGGTGGGGGGGTTTTATAGCCTAAGCATCAAGGGAGGTTTGAATGAGGGAGGTTGTAGTTGAGGAGGTGTATATGCTTAGAATATCCTAAGTTTGTTAGGAGGCATGTGGAAGTGATGATGAGTTTGTTAGGATTTGGTGGGTAGGAGTGGTGAATCATCAAGATAGCATGTGGAGGTGATGATTACTTAGCATGTGAAGGGGATGAGTCATACAAGAGTTAGTTACAAGCATGTGGAGTTTGTTGGGGAGTAATCATTTCCATCATTAGTCTTCACATGGAGTAACATGCAACCATGTGAGCTAAAATTATCTCCGGTTCGTCCGTAATTCCAGCAGTTCGGTAAAAAAATCATAACTTGAGTTGTAGACCTCCGATTGATGTGATTCAAAATGCGTTGGAAAGCTCATTTTAGTATCTACAACTTTCGTCAAGAACTCTTCCCCTGAAAATGCCTCTAAGTCGGGTCAAATTTCCATCGAAAAACAGGTTACGGTAGAAGTGTGTTGGACAAAATTGATTCGTTTAACTCGTAAACTCGTGGCATCTTCTTCTTTTCCTCAAAATCCATCTTTTAGACCTCAAAACATATTGTTACATGTGATATTTTGAAAACCTTGGTCACCAAGTTTGGGCGAATCGAATCAAGCTTTCTTTATTCGAATCGAGCTTTCTTCTGAATCTTCATCCGATCTTCGTTTAAGCTCCTCATTTAACATGCAAGCGTACCTACATTTATGATAACATCGTGCAAAATGTAACATCTCATATTCAAAGATTTTTATCAATGAAACCACATAAACAACACAAATTTGCACTTAAACACTTTTAAAACTCATTTGCTCAATAATTCGATTAAACCCTTAATTTCTATGCAAATTATACGAATATGGAGGAAATCGTTATAAAATATAACGTTATAAATCATGTAAAATCACCCTAAACAACTCCCCCACACTTAGCTTTTGCTCGTCCGAGCAAAAATAAGCGGTAACATATAAAAACTACAATAAAAATGATATGCTTGGTAGATTAACTTTCAAGTTAACAAAATATCATTTCAATATTATAAATATATTAAATATATCTTTCTTAGAAATTAATAAGATAAAAAAAATGTATATAACTTAGATAAATTATTTATCAAATATCATTTAAATGAAATTCTACACAATTTACTTAGTAAATATAATAAAAATTAAAATTATTCTCTAATCTTAACTCGTATGAAATAATTGGAATCAATGACTTAGTATAACGATCAGGATCTGGGTGTTTGATCAAAAGGAAAAATAAAGAATTATCAAAAGAAGAAGATAGGTCGTACGTACTTAACTTTCATCTCAAAAACCTTTTTTTATCAAATTACAACCCAATATTATTTATTATTATTTTTTTTTAATCGTCGCGTCTCAAAAGTATAACACTCTCCCCAAACTTTAGAGGCAGTCACCCTGAGATCACTCAAACCCATACTGTCCAAGGTAAACCACACTCCCCAATTGGGGCAGTATCCAAATGGACTCGAGGTGATTTGTTTTTTTCTTCATAGAATACTAACATATCCGAACTCATTGCCAGAATTGACTATTTTGCAAGTGTCATGAGGTGAGGTCAAATATATTAGCACCTATCTAACTTTATTATGCCAAAAATCGTCATCCTTGGTCTGATTCCATATTCATACTTATTTCGAAAAGAAAATTATTCTAACATTTCATTATAAATATAAGCATATCTGTCTAATTTCAAATCAACAATACTCAATAATATTTATGTATAGTTACATATACTTAAGATCTTATAAAAATCTAAAACTGACATATATAATATAATCATAATACATCTAATCTATTTTACTTAACTAAAACTTATTCTATCAAAATATATTAAATTTATTATATTAATTATATACTATCTTATTTCTACTTTAGGAAAAATAAAACTAAGTGTTAAGCAATCAATATACTTATTTTAATTATAGCGTTAATTTTTAATATTTTCAAAATTTTATAACTTACTCTACTCCCCACTTACGAATTGACATCGACCTCGATGAATAATGAGTGGAATATAGTAGTTATAAAATGAAAATATGCACATAATCATATATATATATAAATAGTATAAACGTTTAAAACCAAGACAACATATATAACCCTCCCCACACTTAAGTTACATGATGTCCTCAGCATGTGCAAAATAAGAAATACTTAGCTGGTTGTAATTCGAAGGTGGCAATTCTAGAAGTGGTCGCGAATCAGATCCAGAAATGCTTGATGAAAGCAGTAGACTGTGGACCATCCACCGGTAAACTGATTTATCTAAAAGCTCACAATCGCTATCGCAAATATCCTGCACACCATGGAAAAACAAGACGTACCTCGGGGATAGGGGCACAAAAGATGATAGACAAGGCAATATCATCTAAACATTAGCAACAACTAGAGAAACAAAAAAGAAATAAACTACACACAAAAAAGAAAAGATAACTAGGTTACCGTCCTAGTAGGGCTTAATTATAGTCGGGAGCTCGACTAGACAATAAAATGTCAACTCGGGTTAGCTTTGAATTTCCTATTCCCTTAGTTTCATAGTAGTTGAACTAATACATGTCACACATTATTTGAAAATTTAAAACAGACTAGATCATGATATGAAATATGTGACAAAGTATTAACTATGAGTCTTTTATACCCAGATCCTCAAGGGTTATTTCAAATTGTTCTAACAACCTAAATCTAAGAAATGATGTATTTGAATTTTATCTTTGCTGTATCTCGGGATTTTCGGATAACCACCTAATCGTTCCCTCTTTAATGACATTCAAACATTCATCCTGAGACTTGGCGAAACAAAATGAAAATCAATCCAAGTATTAGAAAACTATTATCCAAAGTATGAGTAAAGTATCATCCAAAATGTAGAGTTTTTGTTTTTTTTTATTTTTAAAATGGGTTGCCTCCCGGTAGCGCTTTTGGTTAATGTCGTTTGCTCGACAACCCAAAAATTTTCAACCCGGGTCAGGCCAGTGAGGCCTCTTTCCGGAATCATTCTTGATTTCCTTGGGGTCAATAGTATGGATCCCACAAAAACAAAGTCTCGCCAATGTATTGGCCATATCAGTAAACTTCTGATCCACTTAGTTCCTATGATTCTTCTCTTCTTCTTTTTAGATTTCAGTTCCACAAGCCGAGGTGTATCATCAGTAATCACAACATCATCAAAGAAGTCACAGAGATGTAAATCATCAGGTGCCGAAGAATCGGAGCTATCTTGACTAGGGACGTCTTTTAGATGGAAAACCACCGGTCGTTCCTTTTGTTGACCAATATAGTGTTTCAAACGATGACCATTTACTCTGAACAACTCACCCTGCTTATTTTTCAATTCGACTGCTCCACTAGGGAAAACCTGAGAGATTTGAAAAGGGCCAGACCAACGGGTGCGTAGCTTACCAGGAAACAGATGTAACCTGGTATTATATAGTAAAACCCATTCGCCCGCTTTGAATTCTCTATGCTTGATTTTCTTGTCGTGAATAAGCTTAGTCCTCTCCTTATTGATTCTTGAGCTCTCGTAGGCCTGGAGTCTGAACTCATCAAGCTCCTGCAACTGCAACAATCGCTTTTCTCTGCATAACTGGCTATCGAAATTCAAGAATTTAATAGCCCAGAATGCTCTGTGCTCAAGCTCGATTGGCAGGTGGCAGGCCTTACCATAAACCATCTGAAACGGAGACGTGCCAATAGGAGTTTTGAAAGCTGTCCTGTAGGCCCAGAGTACATCATCTAGTTTTTGACTCCAGTCCGTCCTATGAGAGTTCACCGTCTTCTCAAGAATGCTTTTCAAGCTTCGGTTACTTACTTCAACTTGTCCACTCGTCTGAGGGTGATAAGGGGTAGCAGTTTTGTGTTTTACCCCATATCGTTCTAAAATCTTTTCTAATGGAGTATTGCAGAAGTGAGTTCCCTCGTCACTGATGAGAGCTCGTGGACAGCCAAACCGTGTAAAAATATTTTTCCTCAGAAAGTTCTTGACCACCTTGTGGTCGTTCCGCGGTGTTGCTATTGCCTCTACCCACTTTGACACGTAGTCGACGCAGACCAGAATGTACTTGTTCCCATACGAGGATGGAAACGGTCCCATGAAGTCAATACCCCATACGTCGAAAACCTCGCATTCTTGAATGGGGTGGATGGGCATGTCCATTCGCCGAGAAATTTTACCGGTGCGCTGGCACCGGTCACACCCTTTTACAAAAATCTCTGTATCCTTAAAAATTGTCGGCCAGTAGAAACCGGACTGAAAAATCTTCGCAGCAGTCTTCCCAGCTCCATAGTGACCTCCCACAGGTCCGTCATGGCATTGCTCCATAATGTCCCTCTGCTCGAACTCAGGGACACACCTACGGAGTAATCCATCCTTACAACGCTTGAAGAGAATAGGGTCGTCCCACACATAATAGTTCAAATCCGAAAAGAATTTCTTCTTTTGCTGATATGTCAGGTCAGGGTCCAGATATCTGCCGCTCAAGAAGTTTACAAAGGGTGCAAACCAAGGAGAACCTTTTCCCGCACGGGCAGGAGCAACCTCGCACACATCAATGGTCATGAGTTGCTCAGTTGGAAAATCAATTCCAATCTCATCTGACTCTACCTGAGGATCATCGGTCAGCCGAGACATGTGATCAGCTACCACATTCTCGCTACCCTTCTTGTCCCGGATATGAACATCAAACTCTTGTAAAATCAAGATCCATCTCAACAAACGAGGCTTGGCATCAGCCTTGCTCAACAGATACTTTAATGCAGAATGGTCTGTCCAAACCGTAACCTCCGACCCAAGAAAATAGCTTCTAAATTTATCCATGGCAAAAACTACTGCCAACAACTCCTTCTTAGTTGTTGCATAATTTACTTGTGCTGGGTTTAAAGTGTGACTAGCGTAGTAGATAGGTTGGAACCTACCGTCCACTCTCTGACCTAGCACCGCTCCGACTGCATAATTAGAAGCATCACACATAAGCTCGAAGGGAGCTTTCCAGTCGGGTGCTATAAGAATTGGCGAGGTAATCAACTTGTCTTTTAATTCTTTAAAAGCTCTTTCACACTCAGTGGTGAAAACAAATTTCACATCCTCTCTTAAGAGAGTTGACAAAGGCTTGGCTATCTTAGAAAAGTCTTTAATGAACCGCCTATAGAATCCGACATGACCCAAGAATCCTCTTACTTCTCTTACAGTTTTGGGGTATGTCATTTTTTCAATAGCTTTTACCTTCGCTTTGTCAACCTCTATACCTTCCTTGGACACCTTGCGTCCAAGAACAATTCCTTCTTCCACCATTAGGTGGCACTTCTCCCAATTTAAAACTAAGTCCTTCTCTATGCACCGGGACAGAACTTTATCAAGATTGTGTAAACAGTGGTCGAAACTGTCCCCGAACACAGAGAAGTCATCCATAAAAATCTCCATCACCTTCTCCACTAAACCATTGAAGATAGCCAGCATACATCTTTGAAATGTAGCCGGTGCGTTACAAAGACCAAATGGCATCCTTCGGTAAGCGAAGGTACCAGAGGGGCAGGTGAAGGTAGTCTTTTCTTGATCAGTGGGGTCGATAGCTATCTGAAAGTATCCAGAATAGCCATCCAAAAAACAATAAAATTGCTTGCCACTAAGCCTCTCAAGGATTTGGTCAATGAATGGCAAGGGAAAGTGGTCTTTTAAAGTTACCTCATTTAGTCTTCTGTAGTCGATGCAAACTCTATAACCAGTGACTTGTCGTAAGGCAATCTCTCCCCCCTTTTCATTCTTTTCAATAGTAATCCCTCCTTTCTTTGGCACCACCTGAGTGGGGCTCACCCATTCACTATCGGCTATTGGGTAGATGATACCCATGTCAAGCAATTTGATGATTTCCTTCTTAACGATTTCCTGCATGTGAGGGTTTAGCCTTCTCTGAGGCTGTCGCACCTTCTTCGATCCCTCAACAGTCCTGATCTTGTGCATACAGATATCAGGGCTTATCCCCTCGATATCTCCCACTTGCCAACCAAAGGCGAGGATATTATCTTGCAGCACTTTGATAAGCTTTTCTTCCTCCTTCGGTTCTAACTTAGATGAAATGATCAAAGGGAGCTTATCACCGTCCCTCAGAAAAATGTATTTCAAGTGTTGAGGCAAGGGTTTCAACACTAAATCTGACGGTGGCTCCTCCACACTTGGTCTCAATTTACCTCCCTTAAGCTCTAGATCTCCAAGCTTATCATAAGGGCTCTGAAGCATCATGGCCTCCCAGCAGACAGGGGTACCATCTCCCTTTGCAAATCTGGGCATATCACCATGCCTCTTCCTCATTATCTTTCCTACCACTTCGTGGTAATCAGAACTTTCCTTGTCAATCTCTTCTAAAAATTTTATCCACTCCTCATTAGTCCAAGTTGCAGATAGTTTATTGAATTCTTCCTCATCCCAACTACCCATGAACACTTGTTTATCATACTCATCGGTGAAATCGTCCTCAATAGCTAAACAAGTGTCACTAGACGGGTGCTTCACTGCATTGCCCACATTGAACTTTATGCTCTCATCCTCCAAATGTAGGGTTACTTCGCCACTGTAGGAATCTAGTAAGGCACGGGCAGTTGCAAGAAAAGGTCTTCCAAGGATCAAGGGGGTTTTCTCATCATTGGTCATATCCATGATTACCCAATCAGCTGGGTATATGAAGTTCTTAACCTTGACCAACACATCTTCTACAATTCCCCTTGCATATTTCACACTTCTATCTGCAAGTTGAAGAGAAATAGGTCTAGAGTAATAGATTGATCCAATCCAAGAGATTGGAAGATTGACGTAGACATTAGATTGATTGATGCTCCCGAATCGCATAGAACATTGTGGAAATCCCTGTTCCCGATAGTACATGAAATCGTAAATCTACCAGGGTCGGGACACTTCACCGAAAGTTTAGTCCGGCCGATTGCGGAACATTCTCCATTCAACACTATGTGCTCGAGCTCTTGAAGCTTCTTTTTCGAACTTACTGCGTCCTTTATAAACTTTGTATACTTTGGCATTCCTACCAAAAGATCAACTAATGGAATGTTTGCCTCAGTATTCTTGAGCAAGTCGATAACCTTCTTATATTCTTTATCGACTGTTAATGACAGCTTGTTCTTGTTAGGTGGGTAAGGGAGATCAGCAAAGTCTTCCTCATTAAAGTGCTTCTTTTCCGTCTTATCATTGATTGCTTTGTCTTCCCTATCCTTCCACCTCACATGCTTCCCAGAACTCAACTTAGATTCTGACTTCTTCTCAGCAGTATTCTCTTCATCATCAGAATTCTCAACTTTCACCTTTTCTTCAGAATTTTCTCTTTCACTTGGATCAATAGTAGTCCCAACATCCTTCTGAGGAGAACAAAGATCTTCCCCTCCTGCGTCTCTGCTCGCAGGAGGGGCTACTCGTTTCCATGGTTGGCCTGACTGCCAACCGCTTTCCCACTCCTCAGATTTATAGCATTCAGCTCATCTTGACCATAGTTCCATGGTGCAGACAGATCGGTGCAAGTATTCTGGTCATTTTGGACCAGATTAACCCCTCGGGGGTTCTTCTCAGTAAAACTCGGCAGCTGACCCTGAGGTCGACTTGCTTGCTGCCCCGAAAGCTGTCCTATTTGCACCTCCAAATTTCTCACTGTACTGGTCAGAGTACTTAAAGCATTTGCCAATTGAGTGTTGGCCGTGATTTGCTCACTCAACTTTTGTTCTAAGATCTGAAATGATTGATTTTGATTTTGCGGTGGATTGGTGTTCCATGCTGGTCGATAGTTGGATTGAAAATTGCTTTGATTAGGCCTAGGGGCCTGAAACTGATGGGGGTTTGCTGCCCCAGAAGGGTCACTCCATCGGAAACCAGGGTGGTTCCGGTTGTAATTGAATCCTTGAGTGTTTTGATTCTGACCCGAAGGTCGATAATTTTGAGAAATGAATGCATTCACCTCTTCTGAATGCAACAATAGATGACACTGATGGAATGTGTGCCCAGCGGTATCGCAATTTTGGCAAACAACATTGTTTTGAACAGCTTTGACCTGTGAGATCGGGTCAAGCTGGCATTGATTACTACGATGGCCTTGGCCATGGCAGTTGTCACACACAAGACTTTGAACATTCATTGCCGTCACTTGCTTCTGTAGTGCGGCCAACTGAGCTTTTAGAGACGTGGTCTCATCTACCTCATACTTCCCTGCAGTCGAGCTTTTCTGATTGGACACACCTGCATAGGTAGGGGCATAATTATACTTTGCAATATCTTCAAACAACATCCATCCCTCATTAGGTGTCTTTCTCAGAAATGCACCTCCCGCAGAACTATTCACCATTCCCTTAGTCAATTCAGTCAAACCACTGTAGAAAGTGTTGATCAATCTTTGTTTGTCCAGCCCATGGTGGGGGCACTTTCTCAAGAGAGCCTTAAATCGTTTCCACGCATCGTAGAAAGATTCCTTCTCGGATTGCACAAAAGTGAATATCTGATTCAGAAGATGAGCCGTCTTTGCAGGTGGAAAGTACTGGCTCAAGAATTCTTTCTCCAACTCCTCCTATGAAGTAATGGATTCGACTGGTAAAGTTTTATACCATTCTTTTGCTTCTCCCTTCAGTGAGAAAGGAAAGAGTTTCATTTTCAGGGCGTCCTCTGTGACCCCTTTGATTAAAATAGTCCCGCACGATTCTAGAAATGAGTGAATGTGATCGTGCGGGTCCTCAGTGGAAAATCCATGGAATGTGGAACCTCTCACCAGATTGATTAAAGAAGTTTTGAGTTCGAAATTCTCAGCCGTGATTTCAGGAATTACGACCGCAGGATTAACTTTCACAATAGATGGCATGGCAAAGTCTGCCAATGTCCGTTGATCTGCCATTTCCTCAACCTGGGCTCCTCCTTGAGCTTCTCCCTCAACGTATCCTTCCGTATTGTTTCCTTCCGTGGTTCCCTCGTCTATCGGTCTAGTGATCCGAGCCCAACGTCTGTTTGGTCGAGCGATGGTTCGCTCTATCTCCGGATTATACAAAAGTGGTCCCCCGTGAGTTCGAGTTTGCATAAACTACGTTTGGAAACCAACACCTAAATCACGAGGTTTCGGGATTTTATCCTTATGCTTCCGCAGAGTGGGATTCACCGAAAATCCATCACCCAACCTCAATGATTGAAACATGTTCCTTGGTTCTTTTCTCTCTTTTTTTTCTCTCTCGGTAATTACCGAAAAAAATTTTAAATTTTTTTTAGAATTAAAAAAACTATACTAAAACAGGCTCGAAACAGGTCTGAACAGCGTAACAGAAACAGAATACTATAAAACTAATACAGAACAGAAACAGAACGAAAAAAAAATAATTTTTTTTTTCTCTCTCTCGGTAATTACCGAGATTTTTTTATTATTATAATGAAAACGAAAACAGATAACTTAGTTGACAACAAAACCGAAAACGAAAACTTTCCGTGCCAAAGTCCCCGGCAACGGCGCCAAAAACTTGTTACGTCGAAAAGTCTTAAGGCTCTACTACCTATAAAACTTGTTCGCGGTTAAAAACAGGTTCTAAAATTTATTTAAAAACCGACGTCAGCCCCAAGTGCAAAAGCTTGCAGCTAGTGGTGAAACCGGGTCGTATCCGCAGGGACTTGTATGAAAATAACTTTTCGTTTCGATTTCTTTTTAGTGATGATTATGATCTTGAAAACTAGAAATAAAATAAAGGTTGCAAAAGTGAAAAGAAAGACGATACGTGAAAATTTGTTTAGAGAAAGATTAAAACAACTAGAACACACCGTTGATCCACCACCCCACCGAAATTAACAAGAAAGACACACATTCATTCGTAAGTCTTGGATTATTATCTGCTAAAGAGGCATTTTCCTTTCGGTTCATCGCCTTTTAATTAGTTCACCATTCTCGGTACAACTAAAGCATTTACGGATCAAAGATATGGATATAAAATCCTAATCTAACAATATTCTCCCTCAACTTACGTATGTTGGAAGAATATCATCACTCTCCTTCACGGTAATCTACGAATTCATCAACTTTCGTATCTAAATTCGATTAGCATGCAACACACATATAGTTCATACACATTGCACATAGACAAAGTAAACATGAAGGAAGAACAAGAAAGCTTACTAGAACAAATGAAAACGAAATCCTTGTTTATTCTGGTGATGGTAGCTTCACAATGGTGGTTCTAGCCTGGAGTCCTTAGCCAATCATCCTCGATTATGATTTCAGAATCAGGGCCGTAGCTCCAGCATTACAACTGTACTACTATTCTAATTTATTCTCGGCATAACGCCTACAGAGTATTTACATAAAAGACGGGAAAAGTAAAAGCTTGGCCAAGAGTGACCAAGGAGGGGCGCCTATTACAAGTGAAGGTGGGGGGGTTTTATAGCCTAAGCATCAAGGGAATATGCTTAGAATATCCTAAGTTTGTTAGGAGGCATGTGGGAGGTGATGATTACTTAGCATGTGAAAGGGATGAGTCATACAAGAGTTAGTTACAAGCATGTGGAGTTTGTTGGGGAGGAATCATTGCCATCATTAGTCTTCACATGGAGTAACATGCAACCATGTGAGCTAAAATTATCTCCGGTTCGTCCGTAATTCCAGCAGTTCGGTAAAAAAAATCATAACTTGAGTTGTAGACCTTCGATTGACGTGATTCAAAATGCGTTGGAAATCTCATTTTAGTATCTACAACTTTCGTCAAGAACTATTCCCCTGAAAATGCCTCTAAGTCGGGTCAAATTTCCATCGAAAAACAGGTTACGGTAGAAGTGCGTTGGACAAAATTGATTCGTTTAACTCGTAAACTCGTGGCATATTCTTCAAAATCCATCTTTTAGACCTCAAAACATATTGTTACATGTGATATTTTGAAAACCTTGGTCACCAAGTTTGGGCCGAATCGAATCAAGCTTTCTTTATTCGAATCGAGCTTTCTTCTTAATCTTCATCCGATCTTCGTTTAAGCTCCTCATTTAACATGCAAGCGTACCTACATTTATGATAACATCGTGCAAAATGTAACATCTCATATTCAAAGATTTTTATCAATGAAACCACATAAACAAAAATTTGCACTTAAACACTTTTAAAACTCATTTGCTCAATAATTCCATTAAACCCTTAATTTCTATGCAAATTATACGAATATGGAGGAAATCGTTATAAAATATAACATTATAAATCATGTAAAATCACCCTAAACAAGCTGTCCAATTTCCAAACGCACACCACACAAAAAACGTTGCATGGTGACCATCTCCTCCTCCTCAATCTGTGATCTTGCTAGTGTAGTCATCATCTCCTTATAGAAATCATCCACTGAACGTTCTCCTTGTTTCATAGTCTGAAGAGCACGATAGAGATCTTGATAATATGACATAGGAACAAATCGAGTTCGCATTACCTCCTTCAAAAGTGTCCATGTACGGATGGGTGGCTGTCTATGTTTGGTACGCATGAATTGTACCTGATTCCACCACACCATAGCATAACCTGTAAACTCCAATTGGGCGAGATTGCACTTCTTCTCATCAGTATAATTATTACATGCGAAAATCTGATCGAGCTTATTCTCCCAATCAAGATACATAGAAGCACTACCGGATCCCGTAAAACTATGAAGCTTCATCTTTACCCGTGTCATGTTATTATCTGGAATGTTCTCAGCCTCTACACCATTATCAATTGCATCATCATTCAGATTTCAGGCTTGCGGAACATTGTGAAAATGGACTGGTTGCCTAACTTGATTCGCTGCACCAACAACACCTCGGTCTCCACGACCAACGGGCTGCCCGCCACGATCACGATCAGCTAATTGCGTGGCCAAATTTTGAATGGACGCCGTTATCGCAGCCAGCTGATCAGCCATCTCCTCACGAAACTGATGACGTAGATCAAGTGAAATTAAAATACTTGACCACCAAAACTAATACTAGCAAGAGGACTAGGTCCATCGTAGTATAGCTATAGCGAATCAAGGTCGATCCCACGGAACCAAATTGTGGATCATTCTATAAATAATTAATTAAGCATGTCAAACACATAAAACGGTCTATGACCAACAAAAGAACAAGAAAAGATAAATTGACACGACTCAACACAAATAAATACAACATAATTAATCTCCCCAATTATTACATCATCGTTTGGATCCAGAGACTATATATAATTAAACTAGACTCGACAACTATTAATCCGATTCGTATCTCTCTTATATTGGCTACGGAGTCATCCCCTAAACTAGATCTAGCTCCGGTTAGGCCATCCAGATCACTATGCTACATCACGTGACTTCGCTTTTTCAGCCTCCATCTCATATGACTCGCACGCTTACAAAACTAGGGATGCCGATATTAACCGTATTCCTCACCCAGGCAACATTCCTGTTTAGACGTACTTCCTAAGCGATCGCATCAGTCTCCGTCCCATTAACACTAACTTTTTAGGTATCATGTTAATCTACGATTTACGTATAATCAGGTTCGCGCAATTCCCTAATACAGCACAGATCTAGATCTCGCTGAAAGTCCCGAAAGATCAATTCATGAGCCGACCTAGGAGCACTATATTGGTATTTCCTCACTACACGTTTTAATTAAAACAGACGAGCAACGTAGCCGTAGCCATACCTACTAAGACAAGAAATTCTAGTGGACAATCACACCATAAAGACGTGGCTAGATTGACGCGGCGAAAACCTAAATCTTAGCGTTTCTCTATACTTATCGGATAAAATAGAAGCTCATAAAGTAATTATATATACCTACTAGAAACACGTTTATTAAATCAAAATAAAATCATACGTAGATCACAAAACATGGACGTGGGCGTGTGAATCCTCATAGACAAGAAATCCCCACTGCCTCACGTCGTAGTCCTAGATCTACATCATTTAACTAAGAAATAATAATCTCAAACGATAAATAATAATTGGGGAAAATTAATTAAACGAAACTAAGAGAAAATAAATACAAGAACTTACATAATTGAAGAACTTGTAAAAACTGCTCCAAGTAAAACCGACGATTTTATTATGAATTGTTTGTATTGTGTGGTGTGTGTAAATGGCGTGTGCATGTACATTTATATAGGAGAGACATTTACATAGGATAAACCCAAACCAATCTGAAATAGTTTTCCTAAATACAAAAGGAGTTGAAAATACATTAGGATAATTCCCAGCTGATCCTAGGAAAAGGACACAGAAAATGCGCCCCCCTCCATGCATGCGTCCCCTATGTCGGCGCCAACTCCATTGGATTGGCTTGCCGGCTTTTGTCTTGCCTTACTCCTCTTTTCCATGCTTATCCGATCTTTATCTTCAATGCATCCGTATTTGCTTGGATTTATCTTGTAGTTTAATTCTTCCATTTATAATTATCCTCCAGAAATTATCTCAATCTACAAAATAAATGATTATCTCGAAATAAATCACATTTAAATAATAAAAAATGGATAAATACCAAATTACATTTTATAAATCACTTAACATTAAATAATAAATATAACCACACGATTTAATATAAAATGTATATTATTCGGCCCAAACTAAGGATAATGTTGATGACTTTTACGGGTATATTTTGGCCGTCATCAACTACCGCCCACTTAGACTTTGATCGTCCCAAACAAAGCATCAATAAGTAATTCCCCACGAAACATCTTCCATGGTCAAATCATACTTACTCAAGAAACTTGAGTCAACTCATACCAATCATGCTCATAAGGCATCCATTATCCCTTACTCTCTATGAACCGAAGTGATGTGTGCATGTGCATTCAGTTTTATACATTCGTGGCAAGATTAGAGTTTATGCTAACTTCGCAATCTCAACCTACCAACATCAGCATTCCCACTTCTTAGGCCTCGCATGGGTTAAGACATGGTGTAATAAGCAAGAGCGTTATCTAAGAGGTTTTTGGACTTGGAGACCGAGAAGAATATACTCGAAGCCTCTTAAAAGTAGAATTTTTTTTCCATTTCATAATTTCAGGCATTAACACATCTCAAGGAAGAAACTTGCTTTAATAGTAAATTATGCATTGCAAGAATCCCCTCTCACAGATTGGTCAATAGCATGAATATTACCACAAGCGCGAGGATACTTTGGTAATGTTACTACAAGCCCAGTGTTCAACATTTTGTTAAAACACAGATAAATCTCAAGCTTATTACTCCGCTTAGATGGCTAGAAGATAGGAATACATCAGTCGATAAATATCGATACTAAGTCTGCATAACCAATCATCTATGCAATGTACACATAATTTCTTAAGTTATTACAATTCGCACGGTAAAACTCGATTCAAAGATTGAGTATCGAATAATAGATAACTACTTGCAACAAATGGCATGAATATCCTTAAATTTACATTCACATAAGTATAAATTGATCACGTAGTCATGTAACTTGGTTCCTTTCCTATTAATTCTTAGCTAGGAACTCACAATTCTAAGGGTACGAGCTAAATAATATGGTATTTATTCAAAAAAATTTAGTTAACCGTTTCTGTAAAATTTTAATTGTAGCTCATCATAGCTAAGTCTCCTACCCCCCACTTAAACATGTCATTGTCCCCAATGACAAAGAAAAATGAGAATTTAAGAAAAAGACTTAGCTCTGGAAACGGTTCTCGAGTAAGATGCAGAATACGGAGCAGTTCAAGCACGTCTAGAAACAAAGGCAACTGGAGACCGATCATGAAGTTCCATCGCTGCAAAAATAAGTCTTCAACACAGCTCAAAATTTGTTACAGCGTCAGCTCATAAAAAATAATCATTTTCAAAATATCAGAATTAATCCCAACTCTGTTCTCAGTACAACTTTGTGATTTAGAAATAAACAACAGACTCGATGTAGGACATGCCTATGAAACTTCACTTCACGTCAGAACGAGTTGAGTAAAAAAACTTTTGCACATCCTTAACCCAATGGTCATCGGAACACGGCAAAAATAAAAAAAAAACCTCAACTGTTTTAACGCTACTTTTATTTCACTATAAAACCTTAAAAATCCGAAAAAATACTACAAATACCTAAGAGATAGAAGTAGTTCTGAATTTATAGTCTTCAGCTCGACTTTCCAAATATTATTATTCCTCTGAATCCTTGTCCTTAGCCTTTCAAATTTGCACCCGGTCGGCTCTTATTGAGATCTGCCTTCCGTCCTTGAGGATTCGCGCTTTTCCTTTTGGAGCAAGTCCTAAGAAAATGCAATCGTCCTTACTATCTAAGCAGGCTCCGACCTCAGCTTCGCTTCCAAAACTGGCGATCTTCGTGATCGAACTCTACGAGTTCGCTTTTTCACCCTTCTCCGTCTATCTTTTAATTTCAAGCTTTCCCGATCCTCAGCGAGTCCAAACACGGCTTCTGCCTCGTCTGCTAAAAGCATTGAAGCGTCCGCCGGTTCTATACGCCGGGATTGAGCGTCCTTATCCTTCTGTAAGATACACATAAATTCCGATTCGCCATTTCTCGAGGCAGCGTCAACCATATCCGTATCTCCTGGCCTAAGAGTTAGTGAAGTCTCACCCGCACCATGAACCGTAATAACTGAAATACTCGGCGGAAGCAGGAATCGGGGTCTAATAATGGTATGAACTTCGAGCCCTTAGCATCGAACAGTGTGAGCTCAAACTTCTCCATGTCTACCTTTGCCCTTGAGGTTGCCATAAACGATCGGCCCAGGATTATTGGGCAATTGAGATCCTCCTCCACATCCATCACGACCATGTCAACCAAAAAGCGAAGCCTTACAATTCCTATAGTCATGAAGTTTAAGGCTCCGGTACGCACGGTACGAAGACCATCACCAAAGCGAATGTCCATCGTGTTGTTCATTACCGTGTGGACTCCAATCCTTTCGCAAACGCTGTGTGGAACTATGTTGAGACTTGACCCTGAATCAATTAATGCGAAGCCAGCTCTCTTTCCATCTAAGATCATGTCAACGATAAAAGCTCCAGGATCTCCTAATTTCGGAAGTAAACGGGCTTGATCCTGTAAGTCCTCTGCCATAGGATGACAGGGTGCCATTGGTTTATTGTTGAACTCGGACTCTGAGTCGGAATCAGAGCTTGGGTATTCAAGAGGTGAGGAGAGGGAAGGTAGGTAATCGGGGTCAAACTCCGAACTTGAGCTAGAATCGGTATCGGATATAACAATTGGAATGCTAGCATGTAAACCTTCAAAAAGATCGAATTTCTTTGCCTTCACTTCCTCTTGTCTCTTTCTCTTTCGTTCTTCTATCATCGTTCGCCTATCCGGCCGTCTTGGCGTGGTTTTCCGTGTGACTTTGACTTCATCATTCTGTGCTACAGAAAATTGGTTGGTTGACATTTTTGTAGAACGATATTTAGAGGAATAATTAATTCACCTGGCTTGCTGTGGGCAACAACATACAAACGTTAGTAACCTAACGGTCAGCATGTTTATCCATGCTGCCGCTAGACCTATGACTATAAACGGGGATAACAAACGCAAAAACAACAAAAAACGTTTAAAAAAAAACGACCTAGAAGAAAGAAAAACGACTCTTGCAGAATTTTCCCGCCAAAATATATATATATATATATTATTTTTTTTTTTAAAATCAAATTTTGCACGGGAACTCTACGACACATAAAAAAGAAACAAAAATTTTGGACAATTTTTCCTGCTAATTTACTCTTTTTTTTTTTTTTTTTTTGTAATACAGCTAACCAGATGGACTCTAAAACCTAAAAACAAATTTTAAAACATAAAACTTGACATGATTACTAATTATTTATAAAATTGACCGTTGGTTCCCCGGCAACGGCGCCAAAAACTTGATGACGTAGATCAAGTGAAATTAAAATACTTGACCACCAAAACTAATACTAGCAAGAGGACTAGGTCCATCGTAGTATAGCTATAGCGAATCAAGGTCGATCCCACAGGGAACCAAATTGTGGATCATTCTATAAATAATTAATTAAGCATGTCAAACACATAAAATGGTCTATGACCAACAAAAGAACAAGAAAAGATAAATTGACACGACTCAACACAAATAAATACAACATAATTAATCTCCCCAATTATTACATCATCGTTTGGATCCAGAGACTATATATAATTAAACTAGACTCGACAACTATTAATCCGATTCGTATCTCTTTTATATTGGCTACGGGAGTCATCCCCTAAACTAGATCTAGCTCCGGTTAGGCCATCCAGATCACTATGCTACATCACGTGACTTCGCTTTTTCGGCCTCCATCTCATATGACTCGGACGCTTACAAAACTAGGGATGCCGATATTAACCGTATTCCGCACCTAGGCAACATTCCTTTTTTCAGGCGTACTTCCTAAGCGATCGCATCAGTCTCCGTCCCATTAACACTAACTTTTAGGTATCATGTTAATCTACGATTTACGTACTAATCAGGTGCGCGCAATTCCCTAATATAACACAGATCTAGATCTCACTGAAAGTCCCGAAAGATCAATTCATGAGCCGACCTAGGAGCACTATATTGGTATTTCCTCACTACACGTTTTAATTAAAACAGACGAGCAACGTATCCGTAGCCATACCTACTAAGACAAGAAATTCTAGTGGACAATCACACCATAAAGACGTGGCTAGATTGACGCGGCGAAAACCTACATCTTAGCGTTTCTCTATACTTATCGGATAAAATAGAAGCTCATAAAGTAATTATATATACCTACTAGAAACACGTTTATTAAATCAAAATAAAATCATACGCAGATCACAAAACATGGACGTGGGCGTGTGGATCCTCATAGACAAGAAATCCCCTCCGCCTCACGTCGTAATCCTAGATCTACATCATTTAACTAAGAAATAATAATCTCAAACGATAAATAATAATTGGGGAAAATTAATTAAACGAAACTAAGAGAAAATAAATACAAGAACTCACATAATTGAAGAACTTGTAAAAACTGCTCCAAGGAAAACCGACGATTTTATGATGAATTGTTTGTATTGTGTGGTGTGTGTAAATGGCGTGTGTATGTACATTTATATAGGGGAGAAATCTACATAGGATAAACCTAAACCAATCTGAAATAGTTTTCCTAAATCCAAAAGGAGTTGAAAATACATTAGGATAATTCCCAGCTGATCTTAGGAAAAGGCCAATTTCGGCCCCCTTCATGCATGCGGCCCCTCTCTTAAGTCGGCGCCAACTCTTTTTAATTGGCTTGCCGACTTTTGTCTTGCATTACTCCTCTTTTCCGTGCTTATCCGATCTTTATCTTTAATGCATCCGTATTTGCTTGGATTTATCTTGTAGTTTGATTCTTCCATTTATAATTATCCTCCAAAAATTATCTCAATCTACAAAATAAATAATAATTTCGAAATAAATCACATTTAAATAATAAAAAATGGATAAATACCAAATTATATTTTATAAATCACATAACATTAAATAATAAATATAACCATATGATTTAATATAAAATGTATATTATTCGGCCCAAATTAAGGATAATGTTGATGACTTTTACGGGTATAATTTGACCGTCATCAGAAACCTCTCAATCTTATTATTAGTCACATCATTCACGGCCTTGGCATGAGTAGCCAATCTCCCTTCAAAATACTCATCTCTCAATACATTATCATCATCACTCTTATCGTCCGCCATAGGATAAACAATTCAAGCCTCACCAATACACTCGTGTTTACACTCACCCTCTCTCTTGTGGAAAGTAAAGCACCCTTTTACAAACGAAGCAGAATAACGAGCAAAACGAATCTAGGCTAGGGTTCGGTTTGGTACGGGTTCGGATCACCAAAATTTGCACAAGAACTCGACGACACAACACAAGCGAGAAAAACAAAAAAAAAATTCTTGCAGAAATTTCCCGCCAATTTTACTTTTTTTTTAGCACAAAAATTTTCGTAACACCAAATTTTGCACAAAAACTCTACGACACAACACAAGCTTCAAAAAACCAAATTTTTTTTTGCAGAATTTTCCTACCAATTTACTAATTTTTTTTTTGTTTTTGCTTTTGTTTTTGTTTTTGTTTTTTTAGGCCGGGATTCCTTTTGGACGATTACACAAACAACAACTTATACGCACAGCAATTAAACGACTGACGAAACTAATAAGCACAAATTAGGGTTCCTGGTTTCAAGAACGTAGATCGTGTGCACGAAAGAGTGAATCTTGATGAGTTCTTGATCGTTCTTGGTGTGAAAATAGGGTTTAGGGTTGAAAGGTCGCTATTTTGGGGGTGTTCCAACCTTATTATCCGGGGATGTTTAGGGCTTAGGTAGGCTGATTGCTACAGGTTTATGTGTATCGTAGCAATATTATCCGGGCTGCGAGGAAGAAGGTTTGAAGGTTTGAAGAAAATTTGAAGGTTTCCGGTTGAAGGATTCGGTTTAAGGTTGTGAAAACCTAGGGTTTGATTCAGCCAAGAACAAGAAGAAAACGGAAAAGAAAACGAAAAAGAAAGACGTGTTTTTATTTTTTTTTGTAAGATAAGAAAAAAAACGAAAATTAAAGGAAAAGGATATTTGATTACCTTCAGTTACTGAGTTTTGATACCAACTGATGTGATCCTTACGAATCAAATCCTTTGTTTTGCCCAGGAAGAAACTGAATTGTAACCAATGAGAGCTATGATCCGTATCTTAATCTAAGACTACGGTTGGAACGCCACAACGTAATGCTCGGTTACGCTGATAAGTTCTCAAAGGAGAGATCCTCCAATCCAAGAGAATCTCACACATAAACGTGCACAATTAAGACAAGCTTAATCAAATAATAAAATTTCACTCAAATATATGTTGTTCATAAAAGAGATAGTGTTGGCCTATATATAGGCTACAAAAACTGACTCAATGTTCACATCTTCCAATATGGGACGGAAAACTAATGAAAACTAAACAAACCTAAATGAAAAATGCGCCTCCCACTAGATGGGCTTCGCCAAACCACACTTCAGGACCAACTAGCCTTTATTGACACAAAACTGAAATAAAAAGACTGATTAAACTAGGCGTTTTCCTTAAGCCCAAAAGCGTAGTGAATGTATAATATTGAAGCTTCAATACTCCTTTTGGGCTGCCCATACTCTTCATGGATTTCTTTTAGCGAGGTATTCAAGGTTTCTCTCATTCTCTTCATTTGGAGCCTTGTCAAAGGTCCATCTCTAATGACCAATGGATCACTCTTCTTCATGGGTGCTAATGGATCTGTCTCCTTATCATAAAGCTCATCATATATCATATCAACACGTTTGCATGGTTTCCTGATTCGGTGGAGTTACTTCTGGGGTATTTCAGTCATTTACTGGGTTGGCTGTTTAGTCGGTTAGGGTTGGATTCCCAAGGCTATAAATACCATCTGTATTAATTGTAACTTGATGTAACTTTCTGGTGATAATAAAATATCCTCGTTTGTCCGTGGAGTAGTCGGCACATTTTCGGAAACCACGTTAAATCTGTGTTCTTCTTGTTTCTGTGTTTGGTGACTTGTTTATCTTTTATCTTTACTCACAATCACCATCACTTCTTGAACGATCTGTCATAACACCAAGGCAAATATATCTTGATGGTTCTATGAGATTGCTAAAGTTTCTTAAGGGCAGTCCAGACAGGGGTATATTATTCAAGTCATAAGGGATTTCCAGAATAGAAGGGTATGTAGATGCAGATTGGGCTCGATTAGTCACTGACAGAAAGTCTACTTCTGGTTGGTGTATCATCTATTTGGAAACCTAGTATCTTGGAGAAGCAAGAAACAGCCAGTAGTAGCAAGGAGCCCAGCTGAAGCAGATTTAGAGCAATTGACCTAGGAATATGTGAGCTACTATAGATCCAAAGGATTATGAATGAGTTAAAGATTCCCTATTCCAGTCCTATCAACTTATTCAGTGACAGCCAATCTACCATTGAGATCTCCAACAATCCTGTTCAACATGATAGGACCAAACATATAGAGATTGATAGACACTTTATCAAAGAAAAGCAAGAAGACGGCAGTATCAACCTTTCCTACATCAACACCAAACAACAGGTTGCTGATGTGTTTACCAAAGGCCTTTCTAGTGTTCCTTTCCAACAGTTTAGTAGCAAGCTTGGTTTATTGGACATCTATAAACCAGCTTGAGAATGAGTATAAATAGTAAAAATATTAAATATTTATTTTACTTATTTTTTTTACCCTGATAAAGTTATTTCCTTTCCTATGTATTAACAATTATCCGGCTGTCCTATAAAGTTGATTAAGTAGTTAATTAGTCGTCTCTTACAATAATTAATAGATCCCCTAACCACCCATTTATTAGCCACCTTACCATTAAGTCTTTGTCTATTCCTAAGTCTTGTAACATTATATACTCAGCCTTTTGCCTCATATTCAATAAGAAGATAACTTATCTCTTCATTCTTCCTATTTAAAATCTACAGCCATGTTCTATGCTTGTTTGAACTCTATCCAAGCTTCTTAGGCTTTTTGTGTGTGTGTGTGTGCAGTATCCGACTCTGAAATCAAACAAGAGCTAAAAGCCAAGACTGTCGGATGAATGTCATATATACATACGTTGTTCATTTGAGTATATAAAATGCCTTCATTCAAATTTATCTTTCCATTATAGGCTCTTGGTGCTTAGCACCAGAATATGTGCTAGAATAAGTCGAGCATCCTTTCAATGTTACATTGATATCTTACCTAATTATGAAAGGTTTTACTTCATGGGAAACTTTTAAGCCTTGAGCAAAAACTAGCGTCTCAAGGAAGATGCTTTTGAAATATAATTGAGGGCGAAAGAGAGAAAGGGAAGTGGAGAGGAGAAAAGATCATGAAGGGGAGATTTTATTGATATCCAAAAGTGATCAATGATACAACACAAACTTTTCTTATATACCTGGCTCGACAGAGGTAAGCTCACCTAGAAATACACGGTCTTAACCAATCTATTAAAATTGACTAGTTCGTGACATCACCCTCCCCTAGAGACCTTGACTGTACACAGTGAAGGGGAAATCTGGGAACTGGGCTAGTATGTAATCTGCATCTTCTGAAGATGATTGTTATTCATCACAATCTGACCACCCTGATTAATAATTGGTACTGTTACTGATGGTTGAATCTTTGTCCAATGCATATTTTGAGCATGGACACATGGAACACAAGGTGAGTCCTATAATCATGTGGCAACTGTAATTTGTAGACCACTTCATTGATCCTTGCCACAATCTTGAAAGCGCCAAAGTACTTGGTTGAAGCTTGAGATTCCGCCTCAGCGCCACAGTTTTGGATATATGGCTGATGCTTCAAAAATACATATTCCCTCATATTAAACTCCTTCACTTTCCTATGTTGATCAGCATAGACCTTCATCCTAGCCCGAGCCTCTTCCAGCTAATTCTCGAGTTCCATCATGATAGTTTGTTTCTGCCTCAGGAATTCCTCAACATCAATGAACTAGTTTTGAGCAAAACTGCCAAGTGAGAGTGAGTTGAGAGGGTACCCATACAGTTCTTTAAATGGGGCGAGGTTGATGGTTGTATGTTAATTGGTATTATACCAATGCTCAGTTAGAGCCAACCACTTCTTTCACCTTCTAGGCCTCTGAAATGTCATGCATAAATACACTTTCTGTTTGTCCACTTGTTTGAGGATGGTAAGAAGTACTATATGACAAAGTGACCCCCACTAAATTCATAAGTTGTCTCCAAAATTTATAAGTGAAAACCTCATATATATTACTGATTATGCTGTCCGGAATCCCATGCAGCCTATAAATGTCAGTAAAAAAGTTTGATGCTACAATTTATGTTGTATACTTCTTTTCCAATGCCAAGAAATAGGCTAATTTTGTCAATCTGTCAACTGTCACCATGCTCATATTCTTACCCTTAGGCTTAAGTAGTCTCTATATGAAATCCATACTCAGTTGTGACCAAGTTCTGTCTGGAATTGGCTGGGTTCCTGCAATCCTTATGTCTTATAATGGATGGTCCTGCATTTCTAACAAGTAACACATCTCCAAATCATCTCATGTACGTCTCGCTTGAGATTCGGCCAGTAAAGCAATCTTCTGATTCTGCTGTAACAAGCCCTAGCCCCTGGATGCTCCTATAAGACTAGAATGAAGATGCTCCACCAATTTCTATCTCAGATTATCAGTTGATCCTACATTTATCCTTCCTTTGTACCTCAAAAGTCTCTGATGTAAAGTATAATGTGGTCTGAGGCTGTTGCAATCATTATATCACTAATGTTTTTCTCCACAACTGCATCATCCCTATAGCTGGAAGTTACTTCTTGAATCCAAGAAGGGGACACTGAGCTAATGATGTTCCATTGACAATGTTCATGATTCGGCCTATACAAGGCATCAACCATCACCTTTTCACTCTTTTTTTGTACTATTTGGTAAAGTCCAACCCCATGAGTTTAGTTACCCTTTTCTGTTGCAGTGTGGTAGTGGATTTCTGATCCAATAAAAACTTTGATCTTTGCTGGTCTTTCTTGATAACAAACGATCTGCCTTGGATATATTGCTTCAAAAAGATGGATACTCCGTCTCATAGATGGACAGTCCTATCTCCTTAGATTGGAAAGCTTTGCTGAGATAGGCCATTGATTTCTCACCCTGGTGTAATACCGGCCCTAAATTTTTTCCACATGCACGTGTTTCTATGCAGAAGAAGCCTCAAAATCAGGTAGAGTGAGGACATGAGACCGACACATAGCTTGCTTCAAATCATCAAAAGACTAATGTGATTCATGGGTCCACATAAACCCTTCCTTCTGCAACATATCGTTGATTGTCTTAGCCAATAATCCATAAAATGGGACAAACCTCTTGTAGAACCCTGTGAGACCTAGAAATCCCCTCAGTTCAGTAATTTTTTTTCGGAAGGGGGCGGTTTACCTTGGCCTTTATCTTGGAGGGATCAACATAAAAATTTCCATGTTGGATGATATGTCCTAGATATTCCACTCTGTCTTGGCCAAAAGAACAGTTAGATAACTTGGGATAAACCATATATTTTCTAAGAACTTCCAGTACAATTGTCAGGTGCTCACATGTTCTCCCATGTCAGGAATGGAGATGAGTATATCATCAAAGAAAACCAATACAAACCTCCTCATAAAGGCATCAACAACTCATTCATGTTTCTCTGGAATGTGGCAGGTTCATTGGTGAGGCCAAATGGCATGACTAAGAATTCAAATTGGCCATGGTGAGTGACATAGGCTATTTTCCGCACATCTCCTTCCTTTTATCAAGATTTGATGAAATCCTGATCAAAGATCAATCTTAGTAAATACCCTTTCTCTCCTTAGCTCATCCAAAAGATCATCTATATTAGTTTAGGCTATCTATGGTCAAATCATTAAGCCTTAAATAATCTACACACACTCTCCAAGTTCCATCCTTCTTTTTAAACAGAAGCATTGGAGAGGAAAAATTACTGTTGCTATGCTTGACAATCCCCTATTTCAGCATTTCAACCACAAGTAACTCAATGTCATCCTTTTGGTTATGAGCATACCTATATGGCATGAGTTAGGTGGGATCAAAACCATATTTAAGGAAGATTGAATGTTCATACCCTGTCTTAGGTGGCACTCAAGTGAGAGTAGAAAATAAAATTTTATATTCTTTTAACAAGGGCCCTAACTGAGCAGGAACACTACTATTTTGTTGTTCTTGAATCATACCTAAAGATCCAATCTAGTTATGGGTACCCTTCCTCAAACTGGCAACCAACTTTTTACAACTGATCATCTTCAGTTGGCACTTTTTACCAACTTATATTTTGTTCTAGGGCATTGTCTCGACAAACTTCGTAGGACACCCTGTGGTCAAGCTCCCAGGACAACTCATAAGGATTTGCGGGAGCACGTTCGAGGCTGAAGAAATCGTTGATGACCGATGGGGTAAAGCCAACAGAAACCCCTCGGAGGGAGACAGAGGTGACACTCTCAACAGTAGCAACCTCTGACAGCACCAAATAGAATTCAGGCACTAGGGTAAGATTGTACCTACCCCTAGGTGCTGCAACAAAATCATCCCAATCAGCAGAACTTATACGAAGCTGAGAGTCTCCACCAACCTTATGGCGATTTAAACCCATTTCCGCCAGGTTCTGTTGTCTATTGAAATAAACCCAAAAGTTGGCACACGCAGTAACAGAAGCCGTGCTGAAAAGGGTGAAACCCCAGGTCGGGAAAAAGGGGAAGAGCCTTGGCTTGAATCACCAGAAGACATGATAATGAGAAAGGCTGGGGAAACGAAAAATGGCCGAAAGAAGATTGGGGACACATGAATATCGGAGAAGACAAGAGATTCCATTTTATTGACAAAGCGAGACAATCACACGGTCAGCATCGAACTGGTCGGACGGCTCAAAACCAGGTAGTCTTTTCAGATTCAAATTTCAGACTACCATTAAATGTGGCGTGGCCTATGAACCATCATCATAAATGAGTGGTCACCTAGAAAGCCTACCCGGTCAAGAGTTGTAGCCTTTCGCTCCAAATCCGCATCCGATAGGTCAGTAAAACTTTAAGCGATAATTATGAGTCAAACGAGAGTTATTTCGACCGACCTCACAGCGACGCCCCTCAAGCTCGCTCAAAGCAAGGGGGCCACATGTGTATACTTGCATAAGAAGGACATGATGTAGGTCAACCATATAATATATTTTACGCCAATTTTATCACATTTTCGAGAATTTTAGCGAAATTCTACATCTAAAATAATAAATATCGTAGTTATATAATTTATTTCAAAAAAAATAATAGATATCGTAAATGGAAGAAGTAATTTTTCACCTAGACACATGAAGTTCTTTTGTAAAACGACCATGGCATCGTTATTTGGACTTAGAATTGGATGGCCCAATATTGAAACCTTCGGTGGAAGAGCCATCTAGGAATCTGGAATTGAACCTCTTTCTTCGAATCTTAAGTATGCCTTTCTTGAAGCTGATAAAATGCTCCCTGTTATCATTTCATCATCACTGACTAGTTCACAGGAAGATCAATTGTTAAGGATGTTGAGGCAACATAAGAATGCCTTTGGATGGACTGTGGCAGATATTCAAGGAATAAGTCCTGAGATTTGTGTACACAAGATCATCTTGAATGAAGGAGCCAAACCATGTATCCAGCCACAACGCCGCCTCAACCCGAACATGCAAAAAGTGGTCAAGAAAGAGGTTATTAAACTATTGGAAATGGGGATAATCTTTCCCATATCAGACAGTGAATGGGTAAGTCCCACCCAAGTAGTGCCTAAGAAGGGTGGTTTCACGGTAAAAGAGAATGACAAACATGAGTGGATTCCAACCAGAGAAGTCACAGGATATCGAATGTGCATTGATTTTCGCAAACTGAATGAGCACACTAAGAAAGACCATCATCCACTTCCATTCATCGTACAGATGTTGGAACGGCTAAGTGGACATAAATTATATTGTTTCTTGGATGGTTATTCAGGCTATTCGCAGATATTTATTGCGGCAGGGGATAGAGAAAAAACGATGTTTACTTGTCCATATGGAACCTTTGCATACAAAAGAATGCCGTTTGGATTGTGCAATGCTCCAGCTACGTTTCAACGATGTATGATGGCAATATTTTCTGACATGGTAGAAAAGTTTTTGGAAATTTTTATGGACGATTTCAGCGTTTTTGGAGACTCTTTCGGAGAATGTCTCTCACACTTAGAACGTGTTTTACAACGATGTGAAGACACAAACTTAGTTCTAAACTGGGAGAAGTGTCATCTAATGGTATCCGATGGTATTGTTTTAGGTCATAGAATTTCTGAAGAAGGTGTTGAGGTAGACAAAGCCAAAGTCGAAGTAATTGAAAAATTACCTCCACTAGTAAATTTGAAAACTCTGAGAGGATTTCTGTGACATGCTGGTTTCTATAGGCGGTTTATCGCCGATTTTTCACGCATAGCAAAACCTCTTAGCCATTTGCTTGAGAAAGAAGTACCGTTCAATTTTGATGACAAATGTATGGAAGCATTTGAAACTTTAAAGGCAAGGTTGATAACTGCACCAGTGCTAGTGGCACCGGATTGGGATATACCATTTGAACTTATGTGTCATGCAAGTGATCTGGCAGTTGGGGCTGTTCTAGGTCAACGCCATAACAAAATACTTAAGGTAATCTACTATGCATCCTACACTCTAAACACAGCCCAACTCAATTATGCCACCACAGAAAAGGAGCTACTCGCCGTAATCTTTGCTCTGGACAAATTTCGATCTTATCTCGTTGGTTCTAAGTCATTATCTACACTGATCATTCAGCATTAAAATACTTGTTGAGTAAGAAAGATGCAAAGCCACGTCTTCTTAGATGGATTATGTTACTTCAAGAATTTGACATTGAAATTAAAGATAAAAAGGGTAGTGAGAACGTAGTAGCAGACCATTTGAGTCGTATGGAGTCTACTGAAGAAGAAGGAAATAGCCAGGAGATCAAAGATTCATTTCCAGATGAACAGCTCCTCATGGTTGATGCCCCTCCAACAATTCAGCTCATTAAAACTAGTAATACACCAAAGGAGAGCTCGCCATGGTTCGGCAATATCATTAATTATTTTACCTGTGAGTATGTTCCATCTCATTGGACATGGCAGCAGAAGAAGAAGTTCTTTTATGATTTAAAATTTTATTATTGGGAAAAACCGGACCTCTTTCGAAGATGTTCGGATGGCATAACTAGGAAGTGCGCGCGTGCCCAATAGTGAAATTTTTAGTATTTTTTATCCTTTTGCCATAATCGTGAGACTGGAGGCCACCATGGAGGATGGAAGACCGCCTATAAGGTATTGCAATGTTGTTTTTACTGGCCTACACTGTATAAAGACACACACCACTATGCACGATCTTGTGAGTCATGCCAAAATGGGGAAACGTTTCTAAAAAGCATGAGATGCCTCTTCAACCTATATTGGAGTGTGAATTGTTTGATGTTTGGGGCATTGACTTCATGGGCCCATTTCCCCTATCATTTGGTAAGAAATTCATCTTAGTGATGGTCGACTATGTTTCAAAATGGGTCGAAGCCCAAGCTCTTTAACTAATGATACCAGAGTAGTGCTAAAATTCCTTAAAACGAATATATTTACGAGATTTGGCACTCCTAGGGCCATCATTAGTGACAGAGGGTCACATTTTTGTAACCGGCCATTTACCAAGTTGATTGAGAAATATGGTGTAAAAAACAAGCTTGGAACGCCATACCATCCACAAACTAGTGGCCAAGTTGAGGTGTCTAATAGAGAAATAAAAAGAATCATTGAAAAAACTGTTGATTTCAACCGTAAAAATTGGGCAGAAAAATTAGATGATGCACTCTGGGCATATAGGACAGCCTTTAAAACACCGATTGGTTGTTCTCCTTATAGACTAGTTTTTGGCGAATCTTGTTATCTTCCAGTTGAGTTGGAACATCATGCCTTTTGGGCTATTAAATTTCTTAACTTTGATCCTAAGGCCGTTGGTGACCATCGATTACTCCAACTCACGGAACTTGAGGAGTTTCGCCTCGAAGCTTATGAGAACGCTCGAATCTACAAGGAACGCACGAAGTCTTTCCATGATAAGAGAATCTTTCGTCGTGAGTTCCCAGTGGGTGATCGAGTGCTCTTGTACAACTCACGTTTGAAATTGTTTCCAGGTAAGCTTAAGTCTAGGTGGACAGGTCCATTTTTGGTAATTAAAGTGCATGCATCTGGAGCAGTCGAATTGACGGATGGAAAAACGAATTTCATAGCCAATGGTCACAGAGTGAAGGTATATGTAGAAGAGGAAGGAATCCCTCCAACTCGAGAGGTGATGTCCCTTGTTGACCCCCCGGTAAATTAAAACAGAAGATAGTCGAGCTATAGACTATAAAGTTAGCAATATACGGGTACTATCCTTCCATTTACTCATTAAGCATTTACTTTCGATTGATCAATTGAACTACTATGTGCTTTGATGAATAAGTGATAGAAGTACCCATTTTTGAATTAGTAAAAAAAAAAGAACCAAAAAAAAAAAATATATATATATATATATATATATATATATATATATATATATATATATATATATATATATATATATATATATATATATATATATATATATATATATATACTAGCCTTTTACCCGTGCGATGCACGGCGGAAAAGATAAAATATATATACATCTATACTATATCTAATTTTACACACATGAGAAGATAATAATTTATTATGAATTTAGTTAATATTAGCACCTGATATTTCCATTAAATATAAATACTTTTTTAAAAAATACCACTGTAATTTAACATAAAATAAATTATAGATTTTTGTCCAGAAGGACAAAATTATCAAAAAAATCGGGATAGAAGGGAATTGTAATTTAATAAGGACAAAAGTAACAATTATGAAGTAACAAATATGAAGTAACAAATGTGGAATAGAGTAAATATGAAGTAACAATTGTGGAACACAAAGTAACATTAATACGTGATGTGACAATTTTAAAGTAACAATTGTGATTTTTGTCCTTTATAATCATGAAAATGTTACTTTTGTCCTTCCAGACCCAATTATTAATTGTTTTGTCCTTGTGGCCCTTTCCTCCAATAAATTAATGCAATCCTGCATAAAAGTATTGAAAGTAAAAAAAGGTATGTGCTACATGTATAACATTAAATAAATTTAACACCACTATTGGTTGCAAAGTGTATGAGTAATTTAAGATATATCGGAAAAAACCACTAACACTAATTTAGGAAAAACTGAAACAAATAAAAGAAAAGTGAATCTGTAAACTATTCTCCATTAACAATTTATGAAAAATCAAACAAACGGAAGAAAAAGAAAGATATAAATTACCTCCATTTAACCCAAATGAGTCTTTTGTATTAGGAAGTTCCCCATTATCTATCCCATAGACAACGCAATTGGAATCTAGTCCGATATTAATTTTTCTCATGTTAAAAGTATACTCTCCCCATTATCTCCCTCATTTTCCTCTAGTCCAAAGCCCGTGCAATACACGGTTTAGTATAAATTTTGAAAACGATTCTACACGTACTTTCAATACATAGAATGTTCCGGAAAAAGAAATATTACTATACTAACTCAATAATCACCAGAAAAAGATTGAAATAAGAAAGTGAAGGATCAATAAAAGGCATTACGGGTTACATAAGTGACATACATTATGCATATACAACCACATGGATATTTTCAAGTTTCAAGCTCTCTCAATCTCAAGAATATATGACGTAAGCGTCAATAATGAAAATTGAAATAGGCGTCAGAAAGAACCAAGTACCTGCATTAAAATTAAGTTCAATGGTAAGGGATTGGCAAACATTCATTACACTGTTTTATATTTTGCGTAAGGAGAAATAGAGTACACATAGACATATCTCATTAATGCCTATTACACTAAATGATTGACTTCACCTCAGACAATCTAAACAATCAAGCATGTGAATTGATAACATGTGCATAATAATCCGTGAAATAATTTCTGTTTTTTGGTTGTAAAAGAAAGTGACCAAGGATTTGAATAGTTAGCTGTATGCTTCATTTGCTTTTATCAACCATAAGACTGGCATGTCTAAGAATCTGCAAAAGTCACCAAGATTAGAGTCAATAATACAATTGCATCTATTTAACGTTAATTAGAAGGAAAAAAAATTTAAAAAATAAGGTATCACAATCGTAAGTGACAACACTTCTTATAAAATGAATTACCATCAATGAAGGAATGTGATCATAAAACACTATTTAGAGATGTACAACCGAAAAGCCATGCACAACAAACCTTTGTGCCTCGCCAACAATGACTTACCGGGCTTATTTATAATCTGATTAGCCACTTGTCTTCTGTAACAAATACATTTTAGCTCAATTCACAAATGAAAAAATATTTCATCTCAATTCACAAACATGAAAATGAAAAATAAACGAAAAAGAACAAAAGTAAACACACTGAGACTCTGTGAGAGTAAAATAAGTGAACCACAGCATACTACATTACCAAATCACAAATATTTATCAAAACATCGCCAATTAAAGCATTCGTTTTAATGATGACACCGTAAGTAATAATTTAAATAGAGATATGGTATGAGAAGGCCGGTGCACATTTATGATTTGAATATAGATTGAAGCAATCGAGGCAGTTTTGAGCGAGATTTAAACACAGATTAGGCTAATTGAGAGGCAGTTTGGATTAGAATTAACGATGAGATTTCGTTGTTGAATATTTTACACCTGTGTTTGACGAAAATGTTGCAAGCCCGTTTTTGCTGCGATGACACACAAACAAACTGAAAATGATAAGCATGTATTTTTTTCCAAACATATTATCATTTAAAAGATGAGGCACAAACAAACTTGATAATTAGGATATGCTTTTTTTTTTCAACACATTATCATTTAAAAGATGATAAATCTGTTAACGAAAGTGTCGTCGGGGAGAGCTTCTCAATTTGTTGGCAACATTTATTGGAATTTCAAAAAGAAAAAGAATTTTGCTATGATATCATTTACTATCAGATTGGTGATGGTTTGAAATTTTGATGTGATATCGTTTGTTAGGTGAATTTCATATCAGATTTCTTATTTTTTTTAGGAAATGTATTATTTTTTTTTTTTTTTTTTTTGTGTAATGCCTTTTTTGTTTTTTTTTTTGTTTTTTTTTTTGTTTTTCTGGAAATGGAGCGGGTCATCGGGTAATCGGGCTAAATCATCCTTTCTAATATATATAGATATAGATATTTTTTTTTAATTTTTTATTTTATTTTTTATAACTAAGTAAGTGGTTTGTAAAAAAAAATAATAATAAAAAAAAAATAAAAAAAATTATATTTTGTGTATAAATAGGCTGATACATAAATTTTATAAATAAAATTAATAAGTAAATGATACTAAAATTATAAGAAACCGTCCAGTTTTTTTTTACGGCATACGCCGTGTGTGAATTCCGGTCTACGCCGGAAATACCCGGTCTGCGCCGGCCTACTCAGATTGCATTAGACGGTTTCCATTTTCTTTTTCTCTCTCCCTCATAACTCTCCTCCGTAATCGGCCCTCTACCTATTTCCCATAACTTCTTCATCTCTTCCACCAAACCTCCACAATCCCCTTTATCTTCATATTTCAATCCTCCATCCACCCCACAATCTTCTTCTTCTCTAAATCTTTTCTGTTTTTTTTTAATAACCAAGGAAGCACACCACTCTATTTTGCTTTGGGAATCGGCGGTTCAGATTTTTTTTTTCCGGCGAAGCTCTATTCTTTCCGGCCATCAATTATTCTAATCGGGTGATTTAACACAACAAGAAGGTAATAAAAATTTTCTTTCACCTTATGAATTTTTAAACAGTTTTGTCTTGCTTTTCAATTAAAGGAAAAATTTACAGTGTTAATTTTGCTATTTTTGTTGTGATTATTACCACCACCTTAGATGGCCGAATCCTCAAACCCTCGTAGGAAAAATGCCAGTAAAAATGTAAGACCGATACCCCAGTTGTTGTAGTACCAGTCCATGAGCCCCGCCTTCTCACTGTCGAAGAGGAGGTGGTTTCTTTTCAAAGAACCGCTACTCCAGTTGCCATCCAAGCCTATGACACGTATTTTCGGAATTGTAATATTCTGCTTGAGCGTGGTATAGAATTTGGGTCTCTAAGCACTGAGTTTAGACAAATTTTTGAAAAACGTAACTGGTTAGAAATTGCCAAAGAACGCACTGATAATGTTAATGCCACTATGGTAGCCGAATTTTACTCATTTTTTTCAGCCTATGAACCAGTTGAGAACGGACCACTCACTTCAATTTCAATCCGTGGCACCACCATCCCTTTTACTCATGAAATTATTAATGCATTTTATAGCATCCCTGAGATTCCTGCCGAGCAAGATTATTATACAATTTGGAATCTTGACCAGCCAAGTCTAATGCTCATTAATTCTCTCGAGGCTCAGCACGCTTTCGATCCCTCTGCCACTTGGGTCGAACGAAGGTTTAAGTTTGGTGGATGTACCAAGGATGTTCGAGCCCTAAAACATTTTCTAGGCCATAATGTGAGTCCCTTTAGACATCTTAGTGCATTTGGTTTTGATGATGTTTGCATTGCCTGGGCAATCGTTCTAGACGTACCAGTTAATTTAGGACGCCTTATCTATTCTAAAACTGTTGACTTTGCTAACAGTCGCTTTAGGAGTGGAAATATGCCTTTTCCTAATTTAATTTTTGCACTCTGCATTAGAGCCCAAGTCCCTGTCCTTCCATCTGACAGAATTGTATCACCCTCTACGCCTAAGATTGGCCTTCGCTTGGCTGAACTTCCAACTGGCCGCCTAGACTACAACAATCCCGCCCGAACTCAAGGATTACCTCCTAGGTCTTTTCAAACATCTGTTCCACCTTTGTTTTCTTCCCCGAGCATGCTCCCTATCCAGAACCTTGCTCAGGAAGCTCGGTTTGACTTCATAGACTCTACATTAGCTACCATTTTAAGAGGTCAAGCCACAACTGATTCTAACATGATCTCAGGCTTTGAAAGAGTTCGGCTGTGGGCTGACGATATCCGTATTGGTCTCAGGGGTCAACGCGCTTTTTTAAGATCCTTAAATCCGGCGTACGAACAGATTTCTGATAATCAGCCTTAGTGTCAAGCAAATCCGTACACTTTGCCTACCTGGATCTCTCAGGCACCTACTCATACCTCCTGCCAGTCTTTTCCTAGGACTACCATAGCCCCTGGTGGTATGGCTGGTTTTGTGTCTACAGGTACTACTGCTGATTTCTCTACCTTTGGATTTGGTGTTCCGTCTTCACTTTCGTCTGTCACTGCCGGCTTGGGGAGCATGGGTTTAGAAGGATCAGTGGTTATGTCCACTAGTGCTTCTGGTGCTCATTTAGATGCTTTAGGATCCGCCGCCGCCTTCTCAGATCTGCTCCAGTTCTTAAACATTCTGAATCCGGCACATTTTCAAGGAGCAGGTCTTATGAGTCCAACGAGCTTTGCACCAACGGGACCGATGGCCATGTATGGTGCTAATTTTCCAGGACCTATTCGAGACACCGAGATAGAAGAGTATGAGACAGAGTCAGACGATTGACAATTTCCTTAAAACTATTTCTTCATATTTTCAGTTATTATGTTTGTTTTAAATAATGTTAACAGTACGTTGGTTCAATCACGGTTTTTATTGTATAACGATATTTTGGTTGATGCACTCTGTGGGTAGTGCATAATTTGAATTTTATTTTACATAACTATGTTTAGTTTATAAACTTATGTTCTTTGTGGTCGCTAAATTTTACATCTTTGATATTACTTTACTAAAATTTGGTTCAAAATGTTGTTTTGGACTCAGACGTGAATAGGATCTATCTAGCGTGCACTGCCCTCACCCGTCTCGCTGCCTCACCCGTCTCGCTGCCCTCACCCGGCTGCCCCACCGGCCCTTCAAATTGCACACCGACCTGACTCCCCTATGGGTAAGATATAATCATGTTTATTCTCTAGGTGTCAGAGAATAATTCCTATCCGGCGTGCGCCGGAAATTCCCGGTCTGAAGCTGGATGTGTATTTTCTGGCCCGACCAGAAAATACTCAACACAATTCTAGTTCTATTTATAGAACCTTTTTCCAACCTCATAAATTGCACCAACTCTTCTTCACTAATATTTCTTTGTATTTTACAATTATGTCCTCCCCATCAACACCTTCGATAACCTCTATTTCACCTCTTTATTCCCCCGATTCCGTTGTTCCACAATATGATGTCCACTATAACACCCCCACCATAATCAATTATGCTACTGAAACAGCCATAGATCGATACTTTTCAAATTTTTGTCATTCTCCTATTCTGATCGAGAAAGGTTTGAATTTACTCAGACTTAACGAATGGGGAGATATACATATCATTTTTGGTGGATGGGAACTGATGATATATGGACCCACTAGGTCGGATTGCTTATAATTGGGCCAAGCTCAGGGTCAGATAACAAGGATAGATGGGCCGGCAGGGCAGGACAACAAGTGCTGACCAGATCAAGAAGCTGGACAGAATAGTCAGAGGAGCAGGACTCCCACCATGTCCTGACCAGAATGGTTTCTGGACAGAATAACAGGCTGAACGTGGTGAAGACCGAGTCAATAACACCTCAACTGCTTGTGTACGTGGGTAGACCCCACGTCCGGAAGATAGTCGGTTATGACTTCCAAGCACGTCCAGGAAGAGATACACGATCTACTGCTATATAAGGAAGATCCTGAACTACGAGGGGGACTTGATTCCAGTTTATTACTTAAATTGGATACGTAGGCAGCTCTCTCAAGAGTTCAGTCCAAAATTATACCCAAATATTCTTGTTCTTGTACTATTTTCCTAATTAGAATTACCCAATTACCCGATTGTAATATTGATACAACATCAGGAACGTTTTGTTCGTACCTCCCGTGGACGAATTAACATAACCATGGTTCATGAATTTTACGCCGTCCTCTCCGAAACCTCTTCGGTTGAAGCTACTACTACTGTCCACATTCGTGGTACTACAGTTCCTTTTACCCATACTATTATAAACCAAGTCTTTTCAATCCCTCAGGCACAAACTACTCCTCACCAGCATTATGAAATAGAGTGGCAGTTCGATACAGTCACAGGTATCAGTAACAAATGCACCGAAGCATTCCAAGTTCTGTTTCCTAATTTTGATCATGATCGCAACGTGTCAACTTCTGCTTTGTTACCTCACTTACGTGCATGGAAACGCTTTATTAACTCACGAATTTTCCCAACCAATAACTTTTCTGAAGTAAATGATGATGTAATGCTTTTGCTTTATGCCATTTCTGTTGGTGCAATAATTCATTGGGGAATTCTTATCCATCGCACTGCTGTTAATTTTGCCCTGACTCGTAGAAACTTTCGTCACCCTTTACCATTTCCTTGGCTAATTTCTCGACTCTGTGATCATGTTGCTGGTGTCCAAATGTTTGGTACTGATGAGGTCTTTCTTTGCCGTCATTCCCAAGTTGCGTTGTTACCGGTAGATATTCCCGGATGATCCTCTTCTGCTGAGGCAGGGGATACTGACTAAGCTGGTTTTTATTTCTGCATGCCTTGAGGGTTGATCTTGTAGTTTTTATGGTTGGTCAAGTTGGGTGGTTTGTATGATACCTTGCTATTTCCGTTTGGTTGTTGTTTTTCAGTTGTAAGATAACAAATAATGTCGTTAGCGTGTTATGACTTTCTTTCGCCTATCTACCTTGTATAATATCTATATGAAATAAATAAATCAAGGCTGCTATTATGTATCTATATTATTGTTCAATTACTATTCTGCACTATATCACGAACCTCTCTGACCATCTTTTCAATTCTGGTCTATGCCGGGGTTGAAACGATTCACGCCATGTTCATTTTTACACTAATCAGAAAAATAAAAGAACAAAAAGTTAAAAAAATAGTTTCCTCCTTATTTCTAACAACTTCTTTATTACTCACTCGCCACGTTGCTAGCTCGTAAGTGGAGAGTAGAGCCGTAGTTAGTCAATAAATCGGAAACACTATAAAATATTAGAAAAACACTTAGTTTTTAATCGTTCTTAAGTATTCCAAGCATGATAAATTATAATCGACACGCTTAATGTAATGTAATTGAAAGAATATGCGTTTTAATAAAGTGAGTAAAAACAATGCATTATGATGATATAATATTTGTCTATCTTTGATTTTAATACGAATTTGGAGTACGTATAATTAAATAATTATTATCAAATATTTTATTTATGAAAATTAGACAAGTATACTTGCAGTTATAGTTAATTTTTAGAAATGCTTTCTTTCAAGACGAATTATGATTCTGGAATCAGATTAGGGATGACGATTTTTGGCATAACTTTGACTCGACCATAGCCAAATGGCCTACCCGAACATAATTTCCATTTCTGTCCCTATCTCAGCCTTGTAGAGTGGTGAGACCCCACTCGAATTAGCCATCGTATTTAGCTACATTATAATCGACCCTTAGCCTAATTTGGTCTACATTCCCTTGGCATCCCGCAAGTTTAGTATGTACTTATGATAGCGGTGACGACATCGGAACTAAGTGTCGATACACTAGAATGAGACGAGTTGAGATTGATACATTGTTATTTGGAGGTCATTTAGCCAAATTATATATTTTAATTACGATAATGTAAAAAATTAAATGTTGTTTTAAGAATAAATTGGTTTCAACCAATAAATTAGGAACCATCTGTATTTGTGTGTAAAATAAGAGTCATTGAAGGCAATTTTGCGAGCTTTTTAGACTGTATCAGAATGTTACTAATCAAGGTATTTTTAATCAAGAAGTTGAAGGTGTAAGTACGTACAACTTGCTTTTCTCTCTTGATTTTTCCTTTTATCATTTCGATTAGCTGTTCAGGGTCAATTTGTAGTGTTTTTAAGGATATATTTTACATCAATTTTCCCCATACATAGATGTTTTTTTTCATAGAAATCGAGCTTATAATCGATTAATTGAGTAAATGGTGTTTCTAATAGGTTAAATTGCAAAACGTAGCGATTTATGTGTTTAAATCATGATTTTATATTATTTTAGGATTGTGTTACGCTTTGGTATGTTTTTTCTACATTGTAGATACACATTGTTGATGGAAAGGATGATTTTAAAGAGATGAATTAGAGTGGAAAATCCCGAAATATACTCGTAATATGACGGGCTAATCAAAAATGCGTTTTCTGAAGAAGAGTCCTTAATGAAAGTTGTAGAGTTTTCCGAGGGCTTTTTTATGACATTCGGATCATAATTTTTAGAGGTCTACAACTCAAGATATGAATTTTAGAAGTTTGAGTTCAGCCTCTATGCAAACTGGCGTCCAAGGTCGACTCTCAGCAGAACCGACTTACACATTGCCACAGCCGACATATATTTCAATTCCCTAATTAATTAGGATAATTTCAGCCGCAATTATTTAGAAGTAGCCGACATACTCCTCTATATATATGCAGCAGCTTGTAAACCTAAATATCCCATAATTCATACAAAATATTCAGCGGCAACTTCACAGCAGCAGCAGCTTTCTGGGAGGCTCAAGGCGGTCACCCGAGCCTTGTGCTCGGGTGATCCGGGTTAGATTAGATGTCGTTTTTCTTCCGTTTTCGATTCATGGATTCAATCATGTACCAAACTACGTGAGTTTATTTATTTAATTTATTCAATCCTTTTTTTTTTTGTGATCTTTTAATTCATGTTGTATCGTTCTGTGATTATGATGCTATTATGTGAATTAGATCGAGAGATCAGTTTGCTATTGATGTTTACAACATACGGAAGTTGCGTAGACTAGATCACCATAGAAAGATAGGATTTTTAATCATTAATGATGACAAATTAATTGGTTAATTATCTAGGTTGTTAGATTCTAAAATACGAGAGTTAACCTGAATCTACACCTTCGTTTTGTATGGAATATTGATCTCAACATTCGGAAGAGGAGAGATCGATAATTGAATTCACTAAGGAATTAGGGATTCATAGCTTGAGAAATAGATTCACTAAGGAATTAGGGATTTGTATCTCGTGTAAAGGGGAAACCGCAATTTGAATTGAAATCATGAGATGAAATAGGATTGAAATCACTTGGTTTGTGCACTGTTTGATCCCATGTATCTTTAGTTTAGTTTAGGTTGTGTTATTTTATTTCGTAGGTTAGCTTTATTTTAATTGCTTTTTCGTTTATTTTATTTGTTCTTTCGTTTATTCGTTTTTCCTAAGTAACAATCGAAAGGAATTAGTGAAATTAGATTCAACATCCCAATTCCATGTGGATCGACCCTGTACTTACCCTACTATGCTATCAACTACCCGATATTTGGTCGGTTAGGAGTTAGTTTGCATGTTAAGTATAGGTTTATAAATTTTCTTTTGTTTTTATGATGCAAAATCCTCCCAACAAAAGTGGCGCCGTTGCCGGGGAATTGGTGTTTTTGTTGAATCTAATTGAGTTAATTTTTCTATTTTGTTACGATTTAAATTTTTTTTTCTTTTCTTTTCTTTCAATAAAAGTAGCGTCACACAAATTGAGAGTTTTTATTTTTGCCGTGTTTCGATGACCGTTGGGTTAAGAATGTGCAAAAAGTTTTTTACTCAATTTGTGAAACGTGAAGTGTAACCTAATCTGTAACCTAGTGTGCTCTGTGCTTAAATTTATTCGTGGCTGCTGTGTGCGTAATTTTATGATCTGTTAAATTGAATTAGGGTTTGCTGTGTTTTTCCTATGTTTCTGTTGCACAATTCGATGTTGGACGAGCGTTCAAGGTAAGTGAATGCCCGTCCAGGTCATAATCTGCAGGTGAACGCACGTCTGGTATGTTGGACGTTCGTCTGTCCCAAAACGTATCAATTCTGCTCTGATTTCAAGAATCAGACGGGCGTCTGACTCACTGAACGCCCGTCCGACCTGTTTTTATTGCAAACGAGCGTCTGAACTATTGAACGCTCGTCCGGCAGTCCAGGTTCCAAATTTTTTATTTATTTGATTTTTAATGCTTTATTTGATATGGATACTTTAATTTGAGCTTCTGCGGCTAATTGTTTTTACGTAGATGATCTGAACTTGCATGTTTACACCTTTCCATCTATGAATCCATGTTGAATAATTGATTAATTTTTTTTTATATACATGATTCATCCATGCAAGTTATAGTTACTGTCGGTTCTCGTATGCTATAACTGGTCTTCGTGTTAATTAGTAGCTAATGTCGGTTTCCGTATGCTACATACCGCTGTGATGAATCTTTTAAGCTTTGAGACTTATGTGCTTCCTTGTTATTTTTGTAACTCATATGGGTAGCTACTGTCGGTTTTCCGTATGCTACCATGTCTTCATATGAGTTATATCTGTTTAGTATAGCTAACTGTTGGTTTCCATAATGCTATCACCTTTTGATGAGTCTTAAGGCGCGTCTACACTGCATGTAATGAACAGTACTGTCGTTTATCGTAACCTGTCATTATTTGGTAGACGTTTATTATATACATGTCATGTTGCAAATGAGTGGGCTAGTTTTCTTTCTTTTATTTTCTTTTATTTTTGCATATCATATAGATGCATATCATTTAGTTGCATGTCATCTAGTTGCATTGTTTTTCTATTTTTTCTTTTATTTTTCTTGAGCGTAGTTAACTGTCGGTTTCCGTAATACTACCTCGTTTTCTTTATTTTTTGTTTCTGCACGGGCCGTAGTCACTGTAGAGTTGTCAGGGGTCAACTTGCTCAGCCTGAGCCTGTCAGAATTTATTTTTATTTATTTTATTTTTAGGATTGCATATCATGTAGGCTGCATTCTAGTATATTTTCATGTAGTTGCACCTAGCCTACTATTTTGTAATGTTCCATGTATATGTTCCATCTTTCTATGAGCTTAATCTGAAGAATCTCTATAACTTCTTTTCCATGTGTTTTACATGTATAATCCTTTTTCCCCGTAGACTCTTTTTGCACTGATCAAGTCTGCAGGATATTTTTGATAGCTATTGTGCACTTTCACGATGAATTCAGTTTACCTGTGATGCTCCACAATCTACTGAGCTATGCAGCAATTTTGGTTTTTACCGATTTTTCCGGAATTGCCAGCATCCAATCAGCTAAGTTCTCTAATTTATTATTTCTGCACAACTTGAGGACAAGTTGCAATCTAAGTGTGGGGAGAGGATGGTTTATATGTATCTATGAGTCGTTTGCTCAATTTCTGTTATATTTCTATGAAAAGTGCTTAATTTTAAAATTTTTGTTTTGTCCCGAGTGAGCATTGCATGTCTTTGTTCGATGTTTATAATCATTGATGCATTATTTTGCATATTTAGTAAATTTAGTTGTTTCACCCGACACTATTTTTCACGTGCCATAGTAGATGATGAGCTATGTTTTAAAGCTATGCCCATTTGATTAGAGATTTTTGATGATTATCGGATGATTCTTTGCTTCCATACGAATTTTGAAAATTTTAATAGTTTGTATTTAGAGTTAAAGTATGACATACTGTGAATATCTGAAGGTTTGAATGTGATAAATGACACGTAACTATTGCGCTTTTGAAATGAAGTGAATAAGTGAAGTTGTTTTAAATTATAAACGTGTGTGTCAAAAGCTGGTCGATGATTTGAGTGAGGTAGGTCATATCTCGAAATGTCCTATTCCACTATGATGACCAAAAGCTCACGACAGTTAGAAAAAGCTGCCTTATGATTGGAGTAGGTAGGGGATTAGCGGGAAATGTCCTATTCTACTATGAGGGCAATAGCTCATTCTGATGTGCGTATAAATGAGAAATAGTTAAATCAACTTGCATAAGAAGTGGTATGAATTAAATGAAGGACTTAGTTATCGTCAACCTTATCCCCAGTATAAACTGAAAGATATGTTGTAGGGATTATCCTCTAAGTATGTCGGAAATGTTTTGAATACTCCCTATTATTATTTTTCGGGGTTTGTATGTTTTGAGAAGTGCATGTTATAATCGTTTTTATATTTCTGATTCAAATGGGATGTTGGCTAGTTTTGCTTGAATCAATTTCAAGTGTGGATTTAGTGGAAATTTACTATGGCTATGCACACATGCACTTGGGTGAACCTCTAAACTACTTGAATATGTTTTATATTTGCATAAATGTTTATTTATCTCGAGCTTGGTTATGTTTTTGTTTTGCTCGGGACGAGCAAAAGTTTAAGTGTGGGGGTGTTGTTCAGGGTCAATTTGTAGTGTTTTTAAGGATATATTTTACATCAATTTTCCCCATACATAGATGTTTTTTTCATAGAAATCGAGCTTATAATCGATTAATTGAGTAAATGGTGTTTCTATTAGGTTAAATTGCAAAACGTAGCGATTTATGTGTTTAAATCATGATTTTATATTATTTTAGGATTGTGTTACGCTTTGGTATGTTTTTCCTACATTGTAGATACACATTGTTGATGGAAAGGATGATTTTAAAGAGATGAATTAGAGTGGAAAATCCCGAAATATACTCGTAATATGACGGGCTAATCAAAAAGGCGTTTTCTGAAGAAGAGTCCTTAATGAAAGTTGTAGAGTTTTCCGAGGGCTTTTTTATGACATTCGGATCATAATTTTTAGAGGTCTACAACTCAAGATATGAATTTTAGAAGTTTGAGTTCAGCCTCTATGCAAACTGGCGTCCAAGGTCGACTCTCAGCAGAACCGACTTACACATTGCCACAGCCGACATATATTTCAATTCCCTAATTAATTAGGATAATTTCAGCCGCAATTATTTAGAAGTAGCCGACATACTCCTCTATATATATGCAGCAGCTTGTAAACCTAAATATCCCATAATTCATACAAAATATTCAGCGGCAACTTCACAGCAGCAGCAGCTTTCTGGGAGGCTCCAAGGCCGGTCACCCGAGCCTTGTGCTCGGGTGATCCGGGGTTAGATTAGATGTAGTTTTCTTCCGTTTTCGATTCATGGATTCAATCATGTACCAAACTACGTGAGTTTATTTATTTAATTTATTCAGTCCTTATTCGTTTTTTGTGATCTTTTAATTCATGTTGTATCGTTCTATGATTATGATGCTATTATGTGAATTAGATCGAGAGATCAGTTTGCTATTGATGTTTACAACATACGGAAGTTGCGTAGACTAGATCACCATAGAAAGATAGGATTTTTAATCATTAATGATGACAAGTTAATTGGTTAATTATCTAGGTTGTTAGGTTCTAAAATACGAGAGTTAACCTGAATCTACACCTTCGTTTTGTATGGAATATTGATCTCAACATTCGGAAGAGGAGAGATCGATAATTGAATTCACTAAGGAATTAGGGATTCATAGCTTGAGAAATAGATTCACTAAGGAATTAGGGATTTGTATCTCGTGTAAAGGTGAAACCACAATTTGAATTAAAATCATGAGATGAACTAGGATTGAAATCACTTGGTTTGTGCACTGTTTGATCCCATGTATCTTTAGTTTAGTTTAGGTTGTGTTATTTTATTTCGTAGGTTAGCTTTATTTTAATTGCTTTTTCGTTTATTTTATTTGTTCTTTCGTTTATTCGTTTTTCCTAAGTAACAATCGAAAGGAATTAGTGAAATTAGATTCAACATCCCAATTCCCTGTGGATCGACCCTGTACTTACCCTACTATGCTATCAACTACCCGATATTTGGTCGGTTAGGAGTTAGTTTGCATGTTAAGTATAGGTTTATAAATTTTCTTTTGTTTTTATGATGCAAAATCCTCCCAACATTAGCCAACACCCTGAGCCTGAACGTTACAAGCCACTTTGCCACTTACTTGACTTAGTCTTTGATTCCGGATATTCATGAGTGGCGATTAAAGGTATTTCTAAGAATTTAACTATATCTAGTAAGTAATGCATGTAGAATTTCATTTAAATAATATTTGATAACTAATTTGATAGTTATACATACTTTCCTCCATTAATATCTTAGAAAGGCAAAATCATCATATGATCATGATGCTAACTGATTACATCACTATATTAGAATCTTAGTCTAGATAATTACATTATTTCCATTATGTCTTTATAAATTATCGCTTATTTTGCTCGAGGACGAGCAAAGGCTACGTGGGGAGTGGTTGATGTAGGTCAACCAAATAATATATTTTACGCCAATTTTATCACATTTTCGAGAAGTTTAGCGAAATTCTACATCTAAAATAATAAATATCATAGTTATATAATTTATTTCAAAAAAATAATAGATATCGTAAATTTCCACTAATTAGAATTAATTTGAGACTTATTTAACTAATTTTGTTAACAGATCTGCCTGTGGTTTTTCTCGTTTTGTTTTGTACAGATACACCGTGATGAAATCCTGAAGTCACAGCGTAAAACTCGGCAAAAGGGATTTACAAATATGAAAATCTTATTATTTCCCTGGCCAAGATCGAATATTATTAGAAATGATTTGACAAGACCCGGCGCAAACCGGGTGAGTGCCGGTCTACGCTGGGAAAATTAAGCATTTAATACGCATTAAATGAGTCTGACAACCCCTCCACATGCCAAGATTCCGGCGCAAACTGGAGGAGTACCGGCGCACGCCGTAAAAAGGACCCACTCAGAATTATTTCTCCACTATTCACATTCAGAGACGGTTCTTATATATATATATATACCACAACAAAAGGGAAAAGTGAGGAGGAAGAGAAGAGAATTTACTCTCATCTTGCTGGCAACAAATAGAGGCTCATATAGCCAAAAAATTAGTAATATCACTTATAAGTATTTTTCATCACAGTTGATACTTAGAATGTGGACATCAAGTTATGATAGTTGATAAGTATATGCTAGGCTGTCGGATGCAAAATCAGATGGTGAACACCAGAGATGCAAGAAAGCTGCATATTACTAATTCGACGGTTGTACCGGTAACATTCTAGTATTATTTTGTTTCATTAATCTGATTGCTATGAATGCTAAAATAAATATGTTAGTATTTATAGTAATGAGTGGCTAAACTTATAGCTAGCCAAGGCAATGTAATTGAATTATTTTGATCTCTTTTGGTTGAACGGATGATGATTATGTAATGTATATTTTAATTACGATTATGTTGAAGACTTTTCTACTTAAATTGATTGTTAGCCTGTATTTGAGTAATTAACCGATATTGGCACACACACTTAATTGATACCGAACGGAGAAATTAGGTGTGAGAACGAGGTAGAAAAACCGGAAGGTAAAACCGACCGTTTATCGGAATTCGATTTCTTATCCGGGGAAAGAGTAATTTTATTCGAGAGTTTATCATGTCAAATCATTAGGTTTAGGGCTCTTAAACCAAGGAGGAGGCATAGAACAATTTCGCGCACTCGTATGAATGGAAATTATTAGAATAGGAGTACACCGTTTCACACAATTGAATACCCTTAATAGGCCGATTTAATCACATCCTTAAAACTAAAAGAGACTGTAGTTCAATGAAATTGTCTTGGTTTGTACCTTTATTATTAATTGTTAATTTTATTAGTAACGCAAACTATTACTTTTATGTTAAAACTGCGACTTAGATCAAGATAATAATAGCTAATTGGTGTTTAACCACACTTTGAATTATATCGTGTTCCCTGAGGAGACGACCTTGATTCACCAGACTAGACTACAATTTGACCCGGAACACTGCCGGTAAGATTGGACCCCAGTTCTAGGGCATCAGGACACAACCCAGCGGACTCGACAAAGATGGAACATTTCGAGCAAATTCAAATTCAAATTTAGGCAAATTCAAAACAAAAAGCGAAAGGGGATGGCAAAGTCATTCACTCGAAACAATCTTACAAGGCAGAAACAACAACAAAGGAAAATTATGCAATGTCATCTGTGAAATACGCACTGGAGGTGGGGCAAACCAGCATTCCCCAAGTTGAATACAAAGATTGGAAATTAGCCAAGCAAAAAGAATCAGGCGGCCCGAATCCATAGTCGTAGCGAACTTAATGGCTTCACGATGAACGGTGCGGCCCCAGTTGATAGCCACCTCCGGAACATTGATAGCATGCGGGAGAATAGCCTCTTCCTCGGTAACTTCCTCAAAATGATCATATGGAAGAACCCGAGTATTCAGAACGCTGCCATTCCCGATCTTCTCGAGATAGAGGAAGCAACCACCTCCGAAGCAGGATCCCACTCACCTGGGAGCAAATACCGGTATGCATCAGCCCTATGAGCATAGAAGGGGGTCTCATTATTGATAACCCAAGCCGCCTCAAAATAAGTAGCAGGATCACAAGGGGACAGATAGAAAAACTCGTTAATGGCCTCAGGGGGTAAAAGCCACACTTAGCCTTGTAAACGAGCCGAACCCGACCGAACTCTGTCATTATTTGATTCGGCTCGAAATTATTCGAATATAGGGTTCGGCTCGGCTCGAAATTTTCGAGCCTAAAATATTTTGGCTCGGCTCGAAAATTTTTAATGGGGGAAATTATTCGGTCCGATTCGGCTCGAAATGTTCGAATAATTCGAACATGTTCGGCTCGTTCTGGACATGTTTATATATATAAATTTTTTTTGTGAAAGGAATAAATAAAAAAATTCTAGTTCAAAAATATTACATGCCCCAAAATATAACATGTTTACATGTCCAAAATATTAGTCCAAAATATTACATTCCATGTCTAAAACGTCAAAATGAATTCAAACATATTAGCGCTTAATCGAGCCGAATATTATTTTTAGGGAATATCATTATATTCAACAATAGTATATTTTTAGAGAATTTATTTTTAGGGAATATTATTATATTATATTGAATCGAATATAATATAATATATTAGCGCTTAATCGAGCCGAATATTATCGAACATGTTTGGTTTTCGAGCCGAATACCTATTTTTAAAGCTTGATTTGACGTTTGATGATACGAATCAAGCCCCGAATCTAACATTTTCGAGCCGAATACACCGAATCGAATCAAATATTAGGGTTCACTTACAGCCCTAGCCACACTGATGCCCCGGACAGAAACTGAAGCGGCACCCTCAACAGTGACACCTTCTAACAAAATCGCATAAAATTCATGGACCAAGGTGAGATTATATTCTTCCCTAGGTGCTACCGTAAAGTCCTACCACCTATAATCGAAAATGCGGCGCCAGGACCCCTTCCCAACTTTGTTCGGGTTCAAGCCCCTATCCACAATGTGCCCCTGTCCGTCAAAATAGCTCCAGAAATTAGCACGGGCCATATGAGAGGCGTGCTGAAGAAAGGCGAAGAAACACGGTTCTAAGGGTTTCAAACGAAAAGATTAGAACCTTGGCTGGAAGAGAAGGAAGTCATAGTGATGCTATAGACGAAAGAAATTCTGCTTGCTGAAGAAAGTGATGTGTGTTGATGAAGGAAAAGACTCCCTTTTTATAGGAGAATTAGATCAGGCGATCGGAATGTAGACAACCTCATAAGCAAAAAAATTAAATTTCCATTTAAGGCGACACAGTCACCGAGTTGACGTTTCAAAGAAACAGCCTTCAATGCACTAACCGGTCAAAAGTCACGACTTTCATGCTAATCCATGCCTGAGGGGTCAGAGAAAGAATTACACACATGAGCGCAGTAAACGTGGCAAGTATAGGTCCACGGTCGGTGCGCTCGACCTCGCTATTCTCACAAAGCCCAAATCATTTCAACTAAGTCCACCGAAGTTTGAGCGACATCGTTGAAATAGGGGCCACACCAAGCGATCTTTAATTCACACGAACCTGATTGCGGTGAAGTCGACGGTACGACAAAGCTATAAAGAGGCGGACACAGCCTTACAAGGCATTCACGGCATGATCAATGTTCATTCGGAATGAATTAAAGCAAAAAATAAAGCGGATATAGATGAAAAACCAAACGAAGAAGGCAAAAAAGCAACAAAACCGTTCACAAAGTAGGCGGCGTTACATAAGGTGCTCGAAAGGAAAAACAACGGAAAATCACTGAAAATAGGAAAAAGTTTCCCGTCACAAGATACGATATTCGTCTAAGAGATAAGACGGGACCGCCGCAACCCTAGTACAGAGGCCAGAAATTAACCACGGGAAGGGAATAGGTTATAACCTAGATGAAGCAACTTTTGTGTAAGAATATGCAATTCTCTAGTTTGTTTACATCAAACAATTTAGTTGCTGGTTTGTTTACATCAAACAATTTTGTTGTATGTAATACTACCGTATTTTTTACTTATCCATAATATTAACAAACAAAGACTGCTGCAATTGTGGGGTTTGTATTTTGAGGAAGACTCGTACTTGTCCAAATTTGAGCTCTTCTAGTGTTATGACAAATATGTATTTGTTCTATGCTCCGCATAGTATGAATGTGTTCAATGCTCCGCATAGTATGAATGTGTTCATCCATAATATTTCTCATGCCTGAATGAGGGTAAACTTGGACGTAGAAAACATCTTGTTCCAATGAATTATTTTCATCTTAGATCAGCTAGAAGATTACGCTTCCCTAGAAATCAATAAGTTTTTGTGTTATGTATCTTTCAGTTTCATAACAGCTTTGGTGAGTTTCATCATTCTAGGTGAGCGAGTAGAGTTTTTTTTACAGAATCAACGAAGTCGTCATCTCACTTGCTCAGCTGCAAATTATAAGATGATCAAGTGACTTAAGATGTTAAACTGCAAAAGGTTTAGTGGATGTCTGCAAAGTCAGTCTTGATTTCATTCTTCTTTGAACAAGCAGAGAAGGAGATCTCTTGTTGCTTTGCCGAAGCTGGGTCTGATTCTATGTAGAATCTGGACAGAAAATGTAATCGGTTAATCTTATATCTTCTTTTTCTGCAGGAATGGGGTGATCCTCGGCAAGAGCAATTTTACTTCTACATGAAGTCGTACTCTCCTGTTGACAATGTTAGTTAAAATGGCTTCTGCTTAAGCATCCTGTTTACGAAGTCTCTCTTCTAATAGTGTGGGAAGTAGTTATTGTGCCTGTTTTACCCTTAGTCTACTACTATTCGTAGTTAATTCTTGCAATTTTAACGTTTATTTTTATTTTCGATCTTCTTTTTCTTACAGGTTGAGGCACAAAACTATCCTGCCATTCTGGTTACTGCTGGTTTGAATGGTAGGTATTCCAGGAGCTTTACCTGCTTTTATATTTTTAGCAATTCATGAAATCATCTGAATAATTCGTACTTCAGAAATGTAAAGCTTCTGACTACATTTCTTTTAGGTGTAATCTCACTTTGTATTATGCAGGGCTTTTAGAAACTTTCTCCTGAAGTGCATTTCCTTTTATCTTGATGCACGCACTCATTTTGATAAAAAAAAATTCACTCAACAACCTTTTTGGATGACATTCCTTCTATCATTTTAGAAAGGGTAGGGTTAGTGCCATAATGGTTGTGCCACAATGATTGACACAACACACTTTTATACCATTGATTATGGTGGGTATCGTATCAATCAATATATCCTACATTATGATCAATGGTGTAAAAGTGTGTTGTGCCAATTGTATTGCCGCAACTGCTGCGGCAATAGCGTTTTCAGTTAAATGGTTGGTTAATTTCTTGCCTAAAGTAAAAAGGGGAAATCACTTAATTTGCTCTGCTGTTCCTAGATAATAAAGTCGAGCTTTTCGATTGGAGTTTCAACTATTTAAGGACATCTGTTAATATATCATGATGGTTTTAACATGCATGTAATTCAGATATTTACGACTGCTTAGGATTCAACTGATAATGGACTTTGTTTTTTGACTTTACCTGTAACTTTGAAGGAAAAAAATTTGATGATCTGTGTTCTGAATTCAAAGAAAAATATACCTGTTATTGCTGACATGACATGGCGTATATACCTTGTCACAGACCCGCGCGTTCTGTATTCAGAGCCTGCAAAATTTGTTGCCAAGTTGAGAGATCTGAAAACTGACAATAATTTGCTATTGTTCAAATGTGAACTTGGTGCTGGGCACTTCTCAAAGTCACGGAGGTATTTTTCTTTGCTTCTTATTTTACGTGTGCATCATTTTTTTCTTGTAAAATTGGATTTTGCCTCAAAGTATTCTGAGAGACTCTCCAACCCTTCAAATGAATTTATGTTACAAATGTCTGATTCCACACAGGTTCGAAAAGCTCCAGGAAGATGCCTTTACGTATGCCTTTTTGATGAAAGCTCTGGACATGGTTCCTGAGAACAAATTATAAATCAGAGTCCATAGTAAGTACTCTCGTTGCACCGGATCTCGGAAATGTCTCATTGTGTGTAAAAACGACACAACACATACTTTTTTTTGCACACATGACATCGTCTCATTTGTCGGGTCCATTATACTCTCATTACCATATGGACTCATCCGTTATAAATGGGTTTTCTTAGGTTCCCGCTCAAATTGAAAGCTGTTTGAAGAAGAAATGCCTTTTGGTGGGGTGGAAATTGAAGAAGTCTTGATCTCGTACGGCGGTGTTTATGGTCTCAGCAAAATGGGATTACTACACAAATGATGAAATGCCTGTTTAATAAAAGGTCATGGAGATGCCTATTAAGAGATTTGACAGGCTTTTGAATTTCCATCCTTGTTTACTTCTGTTTTAACCCCCTTGGTAGGGGGGACACTGAAACCTTATAAGAAGGGTCTCAACATCATGTTTATTTCTGGAGGAATATCTAATTGTATGATTTATCATGTCCTAAAAACTACGACTATTTTAGTCATGATCACCCTGTTCAGTGCTTGTTTGAACTCCATCCAAGCTTTTTAGGCTTTTCTTTTGTGTGCAATATCCAACTCTGAAATCAAACAAGAGCTAAAACCCAAGAATGCCTGGCTTTTCAAATGATGGGAGATTTTGAGATCGGATCATCGGATGAATGTCATATATACAAATTTATATTGGAGGCTCTTACTTGGTGCTTAGCTCCGGAACATGTGCTAGAATAAGTCGAGCATCCTTTCAATGTTACATCGATACCTTACCTAATTATGAAAGGTTTTACTTCATGGTAAACTATTATGCCTTGAGGTTAACTAGGTCCTCAAGGAAACCTGTTTTGAAACAGAATTAGGGGAAAAGGGTGAAATGGAAGGAGAAAGGAGAAAAGACTAGGGGATTTTATTGATATCCAAAAGTGAGCAATCATACAACACGCACTTTCCTTATATATCTCTTGGCTCGACAAAGGTAAGCTCTCCTAGAAATACACAGTCCTAACCAATCTATTAGAATTGTCTAGCTCTGAACATCACCCTCCTCTAAAGACCTTGACTGTCCACAATGAAAGGGAAAGTCTGGGAATTGGGCTAGTATTTAATCTGCATCTTCTGAAGATGATTGTTCTTCATCACAATCTGACCACCCTGATTAATAATTGGCAGTGTTGCTGATGGATGAATCCCTGTTCCAATGCACATTTTGAGCATGGACACATGGAACACAAGGTGAGTCCTAGCATCCTGTGGCAACTGTAATTTGTAGGCCACTTCATTAATTCTTGCCACAATCTTAAAAGGGCCAAAGTACTTGGTTGAAAGCTTGAGATTCCTCCTCGGTGCCACAATTTTGCATATATGGTTGAAGCTTCAAAAATACATATTCCCCCATATTTTTTTTGAAAGGATATTCCCCCATATTAAACTCCTATTTTGTATGTTGATCAACATAGAACTTCATCCTAGCCAGAGCCTCTTCCAACTGATTCTTGAGCTCCATCATAATAGTTTGTTTCTGCCTCAGGAATTCCTCAACATCAATGAACTGTTTTTGTGCAAAACTGCCAAGTGAGAGTGAGTTAGAAGGTACCCATACAATGCCTTAAATGGGGTCAGGTTGATGGATGTATGGTAATTGGTATTATACCAATGCTCAGCTAGGAGCAACCAATTCTTCCATCTTCCAGGCCTCTGAAATGTCATGCATTTTAAGTACATTTCAGTGCACTGAATCACACTTTCTGTTTGTCCATTTGTTTGAGGATGGTAAGCAGTACTATATGACAAAGTGACCCCCACTAACTTCATAAGTTGGCTCCAAAATTTAAAAGTGAAAACCTTGTCTATATTACTGATTATGATGTCCGGAATCCCATGCAGCCTGTAAACGTTAGTAAGAAAGTCTGATGCTACCAATTTTGTTGTATATTCTTTTTCTAATGCTAAGAAATGGGCTAATTTTGTCAATCTGTCAACTGTCACCATGCTCATATTCTTACCCTCAGGCTTAAGTACTCTATGAAATACTTACTTAGTTGTGACCAAGTTCTGTCTGGAATTGGCAGGGTTGCAGCAACCCTTGTGGCTTGTCATGGATGGTCATGCATTGCAAACAAGAAACACATCTCTGAATCATCTCATGTATGTCTCGCTTGAGATTCGGCGAGTAAAACAATCTTTTGATTCCGCTGTAATAAGCCATGACCCCTCGATGCCCCCATGAGACTAGAATGAAGATGCTCCATCAATTTCTATTTCAGATAATCAGTTGATCCTGCATATATCCTTCCTTTGTACCTCAAAAGTCCCAGATGTAAAGTATAGTGTGGTCTGAGGCTGTTGCAATTATTATAACCCTAAATTTTTCCTCCACAACTGCATCATCCCTATAGCTGGAAGTTACTTCTTGAATCCAAGAAGGAGACACTGGGCTAATGATGTTCCATTGACCATGTTCATGATTTTCCATTGACCATGTTCATGATTCTGCCTAGGCAATGCTGGAGTTGCCGGAATCTGAATCCGACCCGATAACCCGATTCGAATGAATCGAGCCGAGTCAGAACCCACACAGATTCATCTAGATCTTGATTAGATCAAGATCTATAGCGGAAGCATGAATTTTGCGATCTAATTAACTAATAAACGATTAATTATTACCTTAAAGAAAAGGTTACGGGATTTACCCAACCGGTGTGAAGCCGTGATCTTCCGAGTTGTATCTCCAAGCAACGACTGGTGGACGTCGATCCCGCATTCGAACCTCCTCGAATATGCTTTCAATAAAAACCTAGTTTTTCTTTTTCCTGATGGCTAGGACAAGAAAACAAAATTTGTCTTCTTTTTCACAAAAGTGGCGTTGGACTTTTTTTTTTCTTCTCAAAATCACGTTGGAATCCAAAAAAATTATGGTGTTGGGAGAAACTCTCTTTATATAGGCTAATAACCAAATAGTTTGAGAGTTATCTTATACACACATATTTATCTTTTCTTTTAAGGAAAAAAATAAAAACATTTATCCAATAGGAAAACAAATTTCCTATTTATCCAATAAAAAACTAATTTCTTATTTATAATTATTTAACAATAAATAATCATATTATCCACATTATAATTAATTAGGAGAAATTTTTTTTTCCCAAAATCAAAAAAATAGTAGCATTTGAACTTCCTGTGACTAAGATGTCATCCACATAGATTAGCATATAAAGAGTAAGATTAGCATCTAGAAAAATAAACAAAGAAGTTGTTAGGTGTAGTGCCCGAAAGACAATTTGTGTAATTGTTTTTAATAATGAATGACAGAATTTATCTCACCTTATTACTTGCTTTGTGCTTGTAAAGTAATACACTGCTGCAAACCCTAAGTATATCTGTATGTAACCACTTAACTCGGTGTATGGATTACACGTGAGGATTGAGTTAGTGGTGATATACTTAAACTGTTAGTCCGTGGTGAACTTAATCGAGTTTAGGGTCTCTTGATTAAAACACCAATAATGCGCCCAGAACACCTTAGGGTGTGATAGTCTTATCCGGACTGTCGGTGGAGGGTACCTACGTGGGGCATTTATATATGATGGCATTCATATAGGACTGGACCGATTTAATCTGAATTTCTCGGTATAATTCCGTAATCGAGGAATCTTATTAAATCATTAGATGATCATATATGGATCAACCTTAATCTTGAGGTGATCACAGGGTGCTGCTTGTCCCGGGGTAGTGTTTGATGTGTTAGTTACGGTTCACTTAAATAATGTGTTCCAAGCCACTTCTCATTGGCACTATCTCCAGATGAGTGAGTAGTTCTGATTTTCACAGACATGGAATCCATTCCTTCCTGCGGGAAGTAGAGACGTCCCCTTATTTGTTAGCCCTAAGAAAGTGATCGATCGGCCGAGTTCATATTTAGACTAATTAGCTACTAGTCGGATATGTGAACTAATTGATCATTAGGGGGTTGATGGTAAATAAGGATAAGATATTCTGAGTCGGGTTCACGGAGACTTCCCTCTCAGAATGGACAGTCTATGGAGGGTTAATCTGTATGTAGTGATTATATCAATGGACGCTTATTCGCTCTATGGGTTGAGTATAAGTATACATCTATAATCGGTAGAGTTCAGTTTCGGGTTTATGGTGGCGTAATCCCGGAATTAATAATTAATGTACTTTCTGTTCGATGGATAATTAATTATTGGAGCTACTGGTTATAGGTCCATGGTCCCCGGTGTGGCTTCTGTAATTCGGACTAATAATCTTGTTATTTGGGCCTCAGTGATAATTAATTGGCTGGGCTAATTAATTGATATGCATGGATATTATTTAGTTGGGCTAAATAATATAATACACATAAAAGACATTTTATGTGGGCTTTTTTGACCCAATATGTGGCGCCATTAATGTCCTAATAATTAGAGAGAAATTAGTTTTCTTGGATAATTATTTAACGTGTGATTTATCTTTTATTTGTTAATTGATAATTCATGGAATAATAGATAATAATATGATTTATCTTAATTTGTTTGGGATAATCATTTTATTTATCTTTTATTTGGAAAAGGATTAATGTGATAATTATCACTTAATTATTTAATCCTTGGAGGACATTGATTACTCTCTTATATAAAGAGAGTTCTCCCAAGTCTAATGGCAAGGTACTATTCACGTCACTATTCACCGAGAGAAATTGGCCGAAAAATTTCGGCCTCTATTCTTAGGGTTCGAGTTGGAAAAATCTTCGGGATTTTTTCTGGTTGCATATCAAGGAGGCTCGTGTATCAAGAAGGGTGTCCACCAACCGCCGTTTGGAGAACACATCGGAAGATCAAGGCTTCTCTTCCCTATATTGGTAACATGATCTTAACCCCCTTGTAGTTGTTAAATCCTTTGATTATGTTTTATGATATGTAAATCGTGATCCGTCCGCTGCGTATAGATCTAATTTTGGTTAGATCTAAGAACCTGCATCTTTCAGAAGTATCTAAGGTGGACTACTTGAAATATAAACTCAGAATGTACATACTTTAGCCCATATAGAGCCTTCTTCAAATGGCACACATGAGTAGGTTTCTGGGATCAACAAAACCAAGTGGCTGAGGCATTTAGATGTCCTTCTGCAAACTACCATTAAGGAAAGCATTATTCACTTCAATTTGCTGAATATCCCACTTATGACTAACTGCAATAGCCATAACTATTCTAATAGTAGCAGGTTTAATTACTGGACTAAAGGTTTCATGGAAATCCACTCCATAACTTTGTCTAAACGCTGGTGCCACAAGTCTTTCTTTTTACTTGTTAATTGTACCATATGTATTCAGTTTTAACTTAAAAATCCATTTGTTACTGACTAAAAGCAGCAGGAACAAGCTCCAGGTCTGATTTTTTTGAAGAGCTTAAAACTCAGATTTCATGGCACCCAACCGTTGAGGCTGAGACAATGCTTCAGAGACTATAGTAGGTTCTGGTAGTGTAGTAATAGGTTTCATGGCTAGATATGACAAGGTTTTTGGCTTGAATATGCCACTTTTGGATCTGGTTCGCATAGGGTGGCCAGTAGGTTGATCAGGGACATGTGATGGAGAGTTTGAAGCAGAAATAGAGGAAGGCATGAGAGAATTCGGTAAGGGGATGTCTGATGTTGGTGTGGATGTCTGATCTTGGTTGCTACTGGAAAAAGACTCATATTAAGGTGTTTGAGGGTTTGAAGGTGAAGTGACTAGAGGTTGAGACTGAGGTTGATGTTCTAGAATATTAGGTTGAAATTCAGATTGTGGTTGAGTAGGTATGATGAAGGATATAGTACTAGTAGAATTCACTGGCATAGTAGTGGAATCAGAAGTTTTTGGAAACCCTAACTGATAGGGAAACTCATCTTCATTAAAGATTACATGTCTAGATATGTAGACTCATCCACTAGGATCCAACCACTTGAATCCTTTGTGATGCTCACTCACCTCAATAAACAAACACTTTTTAGTGTGATAATCAAATGTGTGCCTGTTGTGAATCCTCAGAAAAGAAAAACAACTACAACCAAAGACTTTTAGATTTCAATAAGGTGGTGCAGTGTGAAAAGGATTTTGAGAGATGCCACTTAGAACATGTGATTAACAAAACAACATGATTAAAGCTCTCCCACCAAAAACTAAGGGGCATTTTTGCCTGTGCTAAGAGGGTTAACACTAACTCAGCGATATGCATGTGCTTTGTTTCAACTTTCCCATTTTGTTAATGAGTATGAGGGCAAGGATGTCTAAAATTGATACTAAGGATAGGGAAAAAGGATCTAAATTCACCTCCCCAGTCAGATTGCACAATTTTAATTTTGGTGTCAAACTGATTGTCAAGAAGATTCTTGAAGTGGATAAAGACATTATGTGCATTTGACTTATTTTTAAGTGGGTATATCCAGGTGTATCTACTATAGTCATCTAAGAAGTGGATATAATAACAATACCCAGAATGGGATTTTACTAGGGAAGGCCCTCATAGGTCTGTATGAATAATTTCAAGAAATTTGGTGCTAATAGTGTTAGATTGATAAAAAGGCAAAGTATGTTGTTTCCCATTTTGGCATGCATCACAAAACTCAATTTCATTAATGAAGTTCACATTACAACTTTGTTGTACAGACTCTAGAATTTTAACAGATGGATGTCCTAATCTCCTATGCCAAAGGACATCATTCTTAGGTCTACTGACTTCACTAACATAACTACTAGGAAAAATGAACTGATGCTGATTATTGGAAGGCTTTGTGAGTGGAGCAACCAATCATATAACTTCATATCTTGGCAAACTTCAGTTGAGTAATGAGTACCATGGGTCAGAGACAGTTGGAGTAGGTAATGGTTCTAGACTTAATATAGCTAATCTTGGTACAACTTCTTTTCTTGTCCTTAACTCCACTCCGAAACTTAATCGTGTTTTGCATGTTCCTAAGATTACCAAAGATCTTGTTAGTGTGTCAATATTAACCTTTGAGAATAATGTCTGTGTTGAATTTGATAATCTTGGCTATTTTGTGAAGGACAATGAAACAAGGCAAATCTTTCTTAGAGGTAGAGTTACCAATGGCCTATATCAACTGATACCTCATCTCCATCAGAACTCCCTTCAATCTTGATTCAAGTCTTCTTCATCAAGAACATGCATGTCTTGTAATTGAGGAAAAAAAAGAGACAAGTTTAACAACAATACTTAAATCATAATCAATTCAGTAACTACTTAAGTCAACCAGCATTGCTTGACTAAGAGCATTATTATCAGTATCCCTATCCCTATCCCCAAAAATACTACTAAAAATACATATCCTTATTTTACAGCAACTATATTCAGAGTACTTTACATCAGCTTCTCTATCTATGTCCTTACACCATTAAAATATCCATTCTACAAACAAAATTTTCAAAATTAATTTTTGTTAGAAAGGGAGAGAAAGAATGAATAAAAAATAGGGACAATTATCCAAAAAGACATATTTTGGACTTAATTAGGCAAAAAAGACATCCAAAACAAACAGTTAGTTATAAGGACACAAATTAGATAGAGAGACCAAAATACCATTAATGAAGAAAAAAAAATTAAAACAAGGGGACGGACGGGGATACGCTGAATGCCTATTTTTATTTTTATTTTAACTTACGTTGTTGGGTTTTGCTTTTTTTTTTTAACTGAACGTTGAAAGTTTTTTTTTTTTTCTAGACGGTGAAAGTTTATTTTTTTCTTTTTTTCATTGACTGCCGCGAAACATTGACCACCCCGATCCATTGACCACCGCGATGCAGTGGCAACCCCGATGTAGTGGCCACCCCCGATGCAGAGACACCGCGACGTAGAGGCGCCGCGAAGCAGAGACACATCGATGAAGTGACACCACGATGCACTGACAACCGCGATGCATTGACATCGGCAATGATATATGCAATGACATCGACAATCATATATGCAATGACATAGGCAATCATATATGCGTGACATCAACAATTTATGCAGTGACATCGGCAATCAGATATGCTGTGACATCAACATTTTATGCAGTGACATCAACAATTTATGTAGTGACATCGGCAATCATATATGCAGAGACATCGCGATGAAGTGACACCGTGATGCAGTGGCCACCCCCGATGCAGAGACATCGCGATGAAGTGGCCACCCCTGATGCAGAGACATCGCGATGAAGTGGCCACCCCCGATGCAGAGACCATCGGGATGCAGTGACATTTGATGAAGCAACACCGTGATGACATTTGATATTTTTCTGACCTAATTTCATAAAATCGATTTCTTTTCTTCATAAAATCGACTTCAAATGGCTATATCTTTTGATATAAACCTACGATCAACATAAATATTTCACCTTAATTCATATTTTTATGGAGTGACATCGGCAATCATATATGCAGTGATATCAACATTTTATGCAGTGACATCGGCAATCATATATGCATGACATCAACAATTTATGCAGTGACATCGGCAATCAGATATGCAGTGACATCAACATTTTATGTAGTGACATCAACAATCATATATGAATGACATCAACAATTTATGTAGTGACATCGACAATCAAATATGCAGTGACATCAACATTTTTGTTGAACTTTTTGTCCCGAAATTAGGAATATTTTTCAGGGGAAATCAAGCTTATGAGCCGCGTCGAGCTATATCGAGTACTTAGCCAGTCGAGTTCGATGTTGCCTTTTTATGGCTCAATCGAGCCCGAATTTTTTTAGTCAATTCGAGCTCGAGCCCTAGGGAGTATCGACTCAACTCAGATCGATTAAACCTTAATGTGAATGACACTACACTTATTTTACAAAGTTACCAATTTTTGTATGAAATTGTATATGCAGTGACATCAATACTCTAAAATGTAATTCTGTATCCTTCTATCATTATTAGAAGACTAAGTCAAAGGATTGAACAAAACGAAGTCATATTCACCGAAAAGAGGGGATGAAGCTTAATTAACCTCATTAATTGCAGCTTAAAACAGGCCTAATGCTTAACACAGAAACCTGAAAATCCAGAAACTAATGAGCAAACCAATAACAGCTAAATTCTTTTGTTTATGACAGAAAGCAAAGCCTTGCACAATAAATCAAACTTCTTTTGGCACAAAATTCAAAATTCAATATTCAACAGCTAAATTGAAATGTGCCTACTCACTCCAATTATCAAAATTCAACTTAATTAGAAAAATCCAAAATTTAGAAAAAAAAACAATCACAAAAACATTACTGTATCAAAAAAGAAAATTTTAATCATACTATTGCAGAATATCAACGGTCGTCGTCGTCTTCTTCTTCTTCTCTAGATTTCTTGTCCCCAACTCGGAGAATCAGCTGTCATCAGAGGCGAAGGAGGAGACGGTGATGTAGGATCCCCATCGGTGACGGCGCCGGCGACGGAGATGGAGGCTTGTCGAAGAAAGATTCAGATAATGAGCAGCAATAGAAGAAAGTCCGAGCCGGACCTTCTGCCTAGAGCATACGAGAACACGTGAAATATCGGGAGCGAAGCTTAACGGAAGCCATGAGATTTGCAGTAATGGGGGATGCAAAATGAAAAGCTGAACGAGAAAGAATGCAGAAATTAAATGGGAATTGAATCTAATTAAAAGGGTAATTTTGGGAAGTTCAATAAATTCCGTCCTTATAACTAATGATCTTTTAAATGTGTTCTAAGTGTCTAATTAAGTCCCAAAACACGTCCTTATATACAAATAACACTAGAAAATATGTAAGGTGAGCTACAGTACCACCATACATTTGGGGTGACACTGTTCATAGTCCATATTGTAGGGAAAAGGATGGGAGGCTGATGAAGTGTGTTTTTGGCTGTATCCTTACAGTTCATCTCTATTGTGGAGATAAAATAAGATGTAGGGAGTTTGATGCTAATACTCTAACCCAAATTATAAAGTTCATTATTACATTATTACTCAACTTTATATATTGCCAATGTTTCTTCCACTAATCATGATATTAGTATATTACGATTGGATTATAAATATTTAAAAAAACCATTTTTTTTTTGGAAGAAACACTCACTTTTTTCCACAGCAGAGTCCCTAATCCCTATTTATTTTTAGGGATATGAACAGCGCATCCCTACTTGTGGGGATGCACTATTCATGCCCTAAACATATTTAATTATTAAAAATTATAGGGATAGGGATAGAGATGCTGCTGGAGTGAAATAATAAATATTTAATGTGTATAAATAGGGTTGTGAGGTAGAATATGTATTATTTAATATTATTTGAAATGTTATAGATATAAGGATAGAGATCTTTGTTGTAGAGGTTTTGGATTGAGATGTTGTAAAATAGGAATATGTATTATTTTATATTATTTTAGGGATAAAATTTAGTGTTTCTGCTGGGAGTGTCCTAAAAACACATAACCCTATTCTAATTAATAATATTAGTTTTATGTACACACCGTTCAACATGCAAGCCACCTATTTTAAACTATTTTATTAAAAGTCTTTTGTGGAATAAAATTGTTTAATTTTATAGTAGTATTTGTGAGGAAACATGTATTACGGCAATATATTATGATTAATAAATCGTATTATAATTAATATTATAAAATTATATTGTGTAAATTGTTGTATCATAAACAAACATACTCAATTACTTTCCCTTTGATACACGGCGTGAATTTGGGAAATCAGGCCACTGTAACATCTGACATTCTTTTCAGGTCAAATATTTTTTGACATTTTTTTTTCAGGTTCCCCGTCTAAATTTAGATGATTTCGTCCAAATACAGTCAAAAACGTCCAAATTTGGATTTCTTTTGTCCCAATCCATTCACCGTCCAATTCCGTCCAAATTTAGACGGTTTTACCCAAATTTGGACATTTCGTCCAAATTCCGTCCAAACTTCTCAAATTTCACTGTTCTTCCTTCTTCTTCCTAGACATGGTTGCGTTTGGGAAGGTTTGGACGAAGAAACCCATTGGTAGATGCATTGGACACATGTCAGCTATAAGCACCTAAATTCATAAACAAATTTATCCAAAAACAAAGCCTTTTACCCATTACCTCTATTAGTCTGTTCAACTCCACTGTGTAATTTTCCACTCTCCCTCTCAACCTCTTCTTCCACTCTCCCCCCATTTCCCAGATTATTTTATTAAAACGTTTTTCTTCCACTCTTCTTGAGAAATCCAAATCATTTGGGAATAGTACTAAAAAAGCAAAGAATTTCACTAACGGGTAGTGATTTTGATTTCAAGAATTTCGGGAATGACCCAGCACCAGTTGACGGTGCAGGAGGAGGAGGGAACACACCGACACCGGGACCGGGAAACATTCTCTTGACCCGGCAGCCGTCAGTTTACTCATTAACATTCGATGAATTCCAATCAACCATGGACGAAATCGGGTTTGGAAAAGATTTCTGCTTCTGCATCTACCAATGGGTTCTGCTTCTGCATCTACCGATTCCTAGGAAGAAGAAGGAAGAAAAGTGAAATTTGAGAATGTTTGGACGGAATTTGGATGAAACCGTCCAAATTTGGACGGAATTCGTCACAATTTGGACGTTGCGTCCGAATTTTGGACGGATTCCGTCCAAATTTGGTCAGTAAATGGATTGAGACATAAAGAAATTCAAATTTGGACCTTTTTGACTGTATTTGGACGAAATCGTCCAAATTTGGACAGGAAACCTGAAAAAAAATGTCAGAAAATATTTAACCTGAAAAAAAATATCAGATGTTACAGATGCCTGATTTCCCAAATTCCCGTTTAACATTAGCCCTCGCGACTGCATATGAAACCAGAAATGTCACAATATATGGTCGGTCGTCCAACCAATAAGGGTTCATTATTACATGTGGTCTCATATCACTTGAGCAAAAAAAAAAAAAAATGAAATGTAATATCCCGTACCGTATAAAATGAGAGTATTAAGATATAATGTTGAGACGTAACCAAATTAGTAGTTTGTGTTGACCATTTTAGGCTACGGGATTATGTGAATATGATGAATCAAAGTAGTTATTAGAACTATTATGGCACAAAGAGGCTTTAGGATCGAATTTCAATGTATTACTTGTGGCATTACAGTTGGAATTTGGATCATCTACCGTGCTACCATTGCTGTGAATTTTGTTGTGCCTCGTAATAGCTTAAATGTTTTTTTTTTGGTTGTTAATTTCATATAAAAAAGTTACCATTTTATTCTTCCATCTCTTCACACAGCATGTGATGTGAATCCGGTTGGAATCAAATCCGATGTTTTGCCTAGGAAGTAACTAGGAGTAACAATAACGAGCTAAAGCCCTAGACCTCGATAATCCAATCAAGATCGTAGGAAAGAACGCCGAACAAATGCTCACGATGCTGGTAAATTCTTAAAGAGTTGAATCCTCTACTACGAAGAGAACTCTCACACGCATGTGATAAATCAAAAGTCAAGAAGACTCCAATAAAAGCTAAGAAGCCAAATTTTATATAATCATAATTGTCTAAATAATCAAAAGCTGGTGTTTGCCTTATATAGACTTACAAATAAAAGAACTAACAAGGAAAAAACAATGTGAGAGAAATTCCCACTAATAAAATGCCCCTACCTCCTATTGGCCAGAAACGAAATGTTCCTATTGGCTAATAAAAGAATAAATAAATAAAGTGCTGAAAATCCAATATAAAATAAAACCAAATCCTAATTAATTAAATAATATTCGGCCATAGGGTCTTCATAATACTCATAAATAGCACGACTGATAGTATCCTCCGAGCATGAACCGGATCACATCATTCCCTCCCCGTTCGAAAGGATTCGTCCTCGAATCCACCTGGATCGAATAGTAAGCGTGGCCGAACATATGTGAGTAGGCCCTCACAGTGAAGTACATCCAAGAAAAGTAAAGAGGTGAACACTTTAGTAACCAGTCTCTTGTACAAACGAACGGGGCCAACATAATAATCAGCAACCACAAAATCGAAAGGACGACAATGCACCAAAAATGGATCATGATAAATATGTGCTGCTTGTATATCTTTTAAGGGCGCAAGTGACCCAGCCGACTTGGCAACATTGTCAACGCCTCCAACAAAAGGAGCATGTAACTGCAAAGAAAATGCTGGGGCAACACAATTCAAAAGTGGCTCAATGGTGAGCATGGTTGTCTCCTCATTCTCAACAGCGATCTCAACCTCTGTACCATCATGAACATCAACTACAACCTCATCACTCGCAACCACGTCGTCCACGTTCTCATTCACCTCGGCAATTGCATCTACCACAATCAAAGTGTGTACTACCTCTTCTTGAATGTCAACAATCCCTTCGGTTTTCTCTTCAATCAATTCTTTTTCCCTTCTTCTCTCACGTTTCAAACGAAATTCCTCATCGATTCTATACATTTCCTTCCAGAATTTAGGACAATCATGGTTGTTATGACCATCTTCTTTACAATAACAGCAAAAAACAAAATCACGGCTACGTAGAGGTCTCGTTTTAGCCATACGATTACGAGCATCCTGCATCTCTTGCTTCCTAACCTCATCTTCCGTCCTCCATTTATCACCTCGGTTTGCACCAGCCAACAGAGTAGTAAGTGCATGCCTCACGCATCTTATGTATATCCTCACGTAAAGGTGTCACTGCCGCATGCAATTCATCAGATACCTCCTGTTTCACTTCTTCTAACTGTCGTTTCAATTCAGCGTGTTGAACTTCACCCTGCACCCTTAATCTTGCATCCCAAAGTTGATTTACCTCCTCAACATCTAATCCACGTCCAACCATGTTGCCTCACTATCTCGTGTTTCACTCACCCTTATACTCAATCATACAAAATACCGTTCTCAACAAATCAAAATAATGAGCAAACCCTAGACATGATGCTGTCAGAATTTCCAGAATTTAAGCAGTGAAATATTGTGCAGATTGTGATCAAACAATTACGAATCAGGAAAAACACAAAAGACGAAACTTGTAGAGCCAATGACGGAGCCAGGATTTGAACTTTGGGTTGGCTAGTGGACTATATCCGGTTCGTCGGGTGGGCTGGATTAAAAATATTTTATGGATTGAACTGGACTACATATATTTTTTAGTGTAATATTTTTTTGTTCGGGTGTGCTTAGCCCCCCCTCCTCTGGAGATACACTTGCCTCCGTCCTTGTGTAGAGCAGGTGGTTTTCTAGAGGATAGCAAAATTTCAGACCTTTTGGAGTTATACAAGGCGATCAAACAATCCTTTTACGGAAACTGGTACAATCTGTCAAAATTTTCAGATTGATAGCAGTGTCTTACGGTGCCAAATACGACCGAACTACAGAGAATTTGGGAAAACTCAAAAGATAAAAGTTGTAGATATGCAAATTTCCTATATGTTCACCAATTTTCAGGTAATTTCGAGTCTTTTAACCCACTGAAAACGAATTCAAACGATGATTTACTGCTGCAGTTTTTCTGGATAGATTGTTTGGATTAATCGGATTTTTCAGGCCAGATATGCGTTGAATTTGGATTGGGTGTACAGACGAAAATTGTAGATCGAGATGTGCTAGAGATGTGGTAAAAATTTCAGTATTTTTGGAGGTTTTTTGGTTAGGTAACGGCCTGATACAAAAACGGGTCTGGAAAAAAAAATAAAAAATTAGGTTTCTGGGATGAAGGTTTGAAGATACAAGGGAATTTCCGGGCAGATGGATGAAGATTGCTTGTGTTCTTGGGGCGGGCTGGACGAAATTAAATATAAAAAAAACAAGGATAACGTTTTTTTTTGTTTTGAAAATGACGAATTGAAAGACAAAAATAAAAGGGATATTTGCTCACCGAAGTTGCTGAGCTCTGATACCAACTGATGTGATTCCGGTTGGAATCAAATCCGATGTTTTGCCCAGGAAGTAACTAGGGGGAACAATAACGAGCTAAAACCCTAGACCTCGATAATCCAATCAAGATCGTAGGTAAGAACGCCCAACAAATGGTCACGATCTTTGGTAAATTCTTAAAGGGTACGTTGAATCCTCTACTACGAAGAGAACCCTCACACGCATGTGATAAATCAAAGTCAAGAAGACTCCAATAAAAGCTAAGAAGCCAAATTTTATATCATCATAATTGTCTAAATAATCAAAAGCTGGTGTTTGTCTTATATAGACTTACAAATAAAAGAACTAACAAGGAAAAAGCAATGTGGAAGAAATTCCCACTAATAAAATGCCCCTACCTCCTATTGGCCAGAATTGAAATGTTCATATTGGCTAATAAAAGAATAAATAATAAAGTGCTGAAAATCCAATATAAAATAAAACCAAATCCTAATTAATTAAATAATATTCGGCCATAGGGTCTTCATAATACTCATAAATAGCACGACTGATGGTATCCTCCGAGCATGAACCGGATCACATCACCATGTGTTGTGATGTATTGCCACAGCATATGATCCACTCCCATTACGGCTGACTATGAGGTGGATCTATCATGACCTGTCATAGACCCGAATTTGTGGGTGTTACATGTGGTATTAAAGCCGACTACAAGACGAATCCATTATGACTCAAGGATTGTTGATAAGCCTGAATTTTGGGGCGTTACATGTGATATTAAAGCCTGTAATGAGATGAAACTAAGTGACACAGTGTTAGAGACGGTGAATGTCATCTCCAGAATCCCCATGCTGGGTCCTGGTGAGAACGTAAGTTTCTTCAGGTTGATGAAACTAAATGTTGCACAGTTGAGACGGTGGGGTCAACTCTGGAATCCTCACGTAGGTCATATTGAGAACGTTGCTTACTTACCCAAATATAAAGTTGAAACATAATTAAATTGGTAATTTGGTTAACCATTTTAGACTACGTGAGAATGATGGATCTAAATAGATACTGGGTCTATTATAACTCAAGTAACGACACTATGCCAAAGTTATGGGGCATTACAATTTGAATAGGCCATTATTATGAACAATCATACTCCCTGAATAACTATTGTGGTGAAAGGGTTCCCTAAATGAAGGCTCGAAATCAGCTTTCAAGTTCAATGTGTATCAATTATGAGTTTGTAAATAAAGTAATTTAGTGGTGATATCTCATCAAGTTTAAGTAGGATCTCATTATGAACAATCATACATGGTAGTATAACTATTGCGGTTCCCTAATTGAAGGCCCGAAATCGGTTTTCAAGTTCGATTTGAACCAGTTATGAGCTTGTAAATAATGTAATTTGGTGGTGGTATCTCACAAAGTTTATCATTTGTGCAATTCAATATATAGTCTGTAATGTTGGTGCAACAAATTAATCAATTCAATGCATAGTATCTCACAAAGTTTATCTTTCCCCTGATTAAAATTCTGAACAAAGCCACGCCTCTCCCATCTCAACAACAAGGCGAGCATGTTAAAGTCAACCCTCCTTATGTGGTGCAGAATCAGGGGATCTCTCATATGCTTAATGCTTTGGCATGCCTTAATCCTTTGTATGAAGTTGAGGAGGGTAGCCACCATAGCATGTTGTGAAATACAATCCACCATGGAATCCATGAAGTACACCCTCCTCTTCATGTGATGATCTCTAAGATGGAGTCTCGTATGCGGAACCTTAGATTAGCATGAAATTCTGATACTTTGTGATAGTTTTTCTTCCCTTTGAAATTTCTATATTTTGTAATATGTGGATTTCCACTCAATGATTAATAAATAAAGTATCGTCCTTTAAAAAAAAATTGAATATATTTTTTTTAGCGGAACCATCAACATTATTATTAAGTTTGAATGTTTAATGGGAGAGTGGTTTAAAAGGACAAAAAAGAGGGGAAAATAGAAATCAGGACAGTGGAAATATAAATTGGGTGATAATGACAAATCCGTTGCCTCAAATCCATTGTTTGCTACAGTGGAACTGACCTCAAATTCAATGTTTCACTATTCCACTATTTATGTGTTTTTTTACAAAAATGACCCTGCAAAAAACGTTGAAAAAATATCAAATGAGATGTCTAAATAAAGAGGACGAAAAAAAGAAAAATGTAATGAAAGAATTACCATCTTCGACAATCATATCAAAAGATATATTCGTTTTTGTAGTTGAATACGAAAGAATTTAAATCACAGTGAAATAAGTACATGTCCTTTTTACCCAAAAAAATATTTCACGGTCCTTTTTACATATTTCTATATTCAAATTGTCATTTTTAATAATAAACTCATATTTAATTCACCAACTCAATTAAAAGAAAAATATTCGGTTAAGAAATTATAAAAGGCTACGTATACAGTAAAAACGACAAATTATATCTCCAATTATACAGTAAAAACGACAAATAAATCTTATTAACTACTCCCACAACTAGAGTAGAACAAATTAAGCTACGTATTAACATTATTTAAGCTTGATTATTATAATCCCACTATTTCATGTACATCCAATGATTTGACGGTCAGCCAATATCTTTACCAGGACAAAAGTTTATTTTTTTATTTATATTTTTTTTGTGGGGTGGGGTTGTGTGGGTGGGTTTGAATTCTTTATAGTATGAATGGGTTGAATTCTTTAATGTATGCGCTCCATATGATCCTTAATATGTTGTTTGAATGTAAGCTTGTTTTGATAAGATAGAGGATATTCAGCCTAATGATAAACAAGATCCGGCCTAATGATCTGCACCATCTTAATAATCCAACTAGCAACTGTGCCAACTCAACATAATGGAGCTCCCTAATTGGTGGGAACACGTCACAACAAATAGTGTATATAAGCTTTTTTTTTATATTGTAAATAAGGCAAGAAAAACATTTTCATCTGTATTGTAAAAACCCTAACTCGAGCTCTACTCCCGCCGTCAATGGCATTATCAATTCTCCTTCCAATTAGTTGATTCATCTCTTTCTTGCCGTGTTTATTTTATTTTCGTCATGGTATCGGAGCACTTAGGAACGAATCTGTGAGTAGTTCGAAGCTTCAGTAATGGCGAATCACAACCAGAACCAAATTGTCCCATTGAGTCCCTATTACCTACACCCTAACGAAAATCCGTCGCTAGTGCTCGTTCAGCCGCCTCTCTCCGGCAACAACTGTTGGAAGTAGCGCCCGAAAGATAATTTATGTAATTGTTTTTATAATTAATAAATGACAGATTTATTCTCATCTTATTACTTGCTTCGTGCTTGTAAGTAATACACTGCTAAAAACCCCAAGTCGTATCATATGTAATCATATAACTTAGTGTGTGACACACATGATGATTAAGTTTATGATGATACACTTGAACTATTAGTCCGTGGTGAACTTAATCAAAGTATGGGGTCTGTTGATTAAACCGCCATTAATGCGCCCCGAACACTTTATGGTGTGACTGTCTTATCCGGACCGTCGACATTGGTTGTCTAAGTGGGGCATTTATATATGATGAGAGTCATATAGGACTTGACCGATTTAATCTGCGTTTCTCATATAATTCCGTGATTGAGAAATCTTATTAAATCACAAGATGATCATATATGGACTAACCTTAATCCTGAAGTGATTGCATACTCCTACTGGTTTCAGGATAGGGTGGGATAATAGAAAATTTATTTTCTATATTACATATTATTTCTCGAATAAATAATACCGCATATTCATTAAATAGATAAACTATTTAATTTATTCTCGAGTTTCCAAAATACGAGAATTCACTCACGTGTTAGGAGCCAACCCGGGGACCATGGACCTATAACCAGTAGCTACAATAAATTCAATAAAACATTCATCGAACAAAATATTTCTATTCAACATATTAATTCCGGAATTACGCCACCATAAATCCGAAACCGAACTCTATCGATTATAGATATAACTTATTCTTAATGTGTCGAGTCAATAAGTGTCCATTGATATAATCATTACATATAGACTAACCCTCCATAGACTATCCGTATTGAAGCGGGAATGTTTATGTAAACCTTCTTCATTACATCTTATCCTTATTTACTATTAACCCACTAGTGATCAATTAGTTCATAACCAATATGAACTCCGCGGATCGATCAGTTTTTAGGATCAACAAATAAGGGAATTGTCTTTCTACTTCCCGCAGGAAGGAATGGATTCCGTATCTATGAGCCACATTCCCAGCTACTCATTCCCGATAGTGCCAACGGGAAAGTGATTCGGACCGCGCCTCTTAGCAATCCTTAACGAACACATCAAACCCTATCTTAAAACAAGCAGGAGTCTGCAATCACTTCAGGATTAATTTTAATCCATATATGATCATCTTGTGATTCAATAAGATTTCTCAATCACGGAATTATATGAGAAATGCAGATTAAATCGGTCAGTCCTATATGACTACATCATTTATAAATGCCCCACTTAGATAACCAATATTGACGGTCCGGATAAGACGGTCACACCGTAAAGTGTTCTGGACGCATTAATGGTGGTTTAATCAATAGACCCCATACTTTGATTAATTTCACCACGGACTAACAGTTCAAGTGTATCACCATTAACTTAATCCTCACGTGTGTCACACACTAAGTTATATGGCTACATATGATACAACTTGGGGTTTTCAGCAGTGTATTATTTACAAGCACGAAGCAAATAATAAGATGAGAATAAATCTATCATTTATTAATTATAAAAACAATTAATAAATTGTCTTTCGGGTGCTACTTCCAACAGACAAGGCATCAACCATCACATTTCACTCCTTTTTTGTACTCTATGGTAAAGTCCAACCGTATGAGTTTAGTTACTCCTTTCTGTTGAAGTGTGGTAGTGGATTTTTGATCCAATAAAAACTTCAAAATTTGCTGGCTGTTGACAAAGGTCGGACCGAGACTCGCTGCGTGTCATCTCATAATTGATCAAACAATAAACGAAGACAGAGAAATATAACATTAAGGGCCAAGAGCTCCACTTTATGCCTAAGGGCAGACCTGAACCCCAGGTGGGAGGTTTTACCCGTTATCCCAAACAGATCACCGCAAGTCGGCTAGGTTGTTGTGAGCTCGGGTCCATGCAGTATGGGCCGAGACGGTCTGGAGGGGCTCGACGTTTTAGGTCGGCCAGAGCCTTCCTTATCTGATACTGATATTTTCTTAGAACTTCCAGTAGAACTGTCAGGTGCTTCACATGTTCTCCCATGTCAGGACTATAGATGAGTATATCATTAAAGAAAACCAAAACAAACCTCCTCAGAAAGGCATCAACAGCTCATTCATGTTTCTCTGGAATGTGGCAGGTTCATTGGCGAGGCCAAATGGCATGACTAAGAATTCAAATTGCCCTTGGTGAGTGACATAGGCTATTTTCTGCACATCTCTTTCCTTCATCAAGATTTGATGAAATACTGATCTAAGATCATCTATAATTAGTTTAAGGCATCTATGGTCAGATCACTAAGCCTTGTGTAATCTACACACCCTCTCCAAGTTCCATCCTTCTTTTTAACTAGAAGCATTGAAGATGAAAAATGATTGTTACTGTGCGTGACAATCCCCTGTTTCAGCATTTCAACCACAAGTAACTCAATATCATCCTTTTGGTTATGAGCATACCTATATGGCATGAGTTTGGTGGGATCAAAATCATATTTAAGGGAGACTGAGTGTTCGTACCCTGTCTTAGGTGGCACAGCAGTGAGAGTAGAAAATACATTTTTATATTCTTTCAACAAGGGCCTTAACTTAGTAGGAACACTACTATTTTGTTGTTCTTGAATCATACCAAGACATCCAATCTAGCCATAGGTACTTTTCCTAAAACTGTCAACCAACTTTTTACAACTGATCATCTTCGATTGGCACTACTCTGGAGCTCCTTTTAGTGAGATTTGAACCCCATCATTTATGATTTAACTAACTTTAACTAGACCTGATATTGCCTTTGTTGTTTAACGATTGAGTCAGTTTTGGGATACTCCCACTGAAAATCACATGTAAGTAGCTCATAGGCTCATGAGATAATTAAAGTTCAATCCAGGACAAAGAGTTTTCTTTCCATCTAAGAACACTTTCATCTTAAAAGGGTTCACTAATAGTGACTGGGCAGGATGCCCTAAGACTAGGAAATCTATTTGAGGATGTATGATGTTTCTAGGAGATGCTCCCATATCTTGGAAGGCAAAGAAACAAAAAATTTACAGGAGCCCTGTGAAGCAGAATACAGGGCAATGGCCAATGCTACTTGTGAAATTCAGTGGCTTCTCTACATTTTTCAAGATTTGCATATTCAATTTCAACTTCCTATTATTTTATTCTGTGACAATGCTAGTGCTCTTCACATTGATCACAATCCCGTGTTTCATGAAAGGAAAAAGCACATTGAGATTGATTATCATGTTGTCAGAGAAAAAGTCAAGTCACGGTTGATCAAACTTCTGCCTGTACATACTAGAGAACAAGTTCCTAACATTCTAACCAAAGCCTTGGATGCAGGTATATTTTGCTATTTGGTGGATAAATTAGGCATTTCCAAAAAAATTCAGCCCAGTTCCAGTGGATAAGAGAGTGTACGAGCAAGCAGGATGTGCAAACAGATTCATTCATCACTCTTAACTTGAGGATGTGTTACAATACATGGATAAGACAACGTTGGATGCAAAAGGATATGCACACACTTATATACTCAGCTTAGTTGACTTAAGACTCAACTAACTTTGGAGGATTCATCTAAGAGATTACACAACTCACACAACTGAAAATATTTTGTTGTAACTTTTTATTCAGTTATAACTGATTGTAAACCTTATAATGAAGTATACTCTATAAATACTTCATGATCAGCAACATTGTAACTTAACTTGTTCGTTACCTTTGATTAATGAAAATTCCGCATTATATTTTTTCTTGTGTTTTTCAATTCCTAAATTTCAACACCCCGTGTGAGGTTTGTCCGGAGGATTTTGCATCACTAAAAAAATAATTTATAAACCTATACCTAAATGCAAACTAACTCCTAACCGACCGAATATCGGGTAATTGCTAGCATAGTAGGGTAAGTACGGGTATCGATCCACAGGGAATTGGGATGTTGAACCTAATCTTATTAATTCCTTAAATTGTTACTACTATTTATTACTAAACCTAAACTAAAACGGAAAATAAACTGGACAGAGGATTGTCAGTCCAAAGCCAGGAAGGATAAAAGCGATAATAAATAAATAAAACTATAAACGAAAAGAACATAAAACAAAGACACATGGGATCAAACAATATACAAACCAAGTGATCTCAATCCTAGTTCATCTCATGATTTTAATTCAATATTGTGGTTTCACCTATCAAAGGTATGAATTCCTACTTCCGTAAGTAATCCATCTATCAATCTCATCATCTTCCGATCTATAGAGATTAACGCTCTCAAAACAAGGTGCAAGATTTATTAGATCTAACAACCTAGAAATCTAACCTATCAACTTCCGTTATGTCAAGGTTAAAAATCCCATCTTTCCTATGGTGATCTAAGGTTTACACCGACTCTCGTCATACGGTAAACATCAATAAGCAATTCATCTTCCGATATTGATTGCATAGCGTATAAGCATAGGAAGATACAAAACGAATCAAAGATCATAAAGATAAACAAAGGATTGAATAAATTAAAAGATAAACTCACATAGTTTGTACAATGGATGATCTCCATGAATCAACAAACGAAAATAAAACATCCTAATCTAACCCGGGTCACCCGAGCACAAGGCTCGGGTGACCGGCCTTGAGACTCTAGAAGAGCGGCTGCTGCTGTCTTTTTGATGTATGAAGAATTTTAGATACATTAGGGTTGGGGCGCAGCTGATATTTATAGAAAAGTAAGTCGGTTTTGCCTAAGTCGGCCGCGGACACCCGTCTGGAACACCTGGACGCCCGTCCAACATACTGGACGCTAGGGCAGACGCTCGTCCAGTCACCGTCCAAACTCTTTGTACCAAATTTCTTCTTTGGACGCCAGTCTGATTAAATGGACGCCCGTCTGGTCTAGACGGGACATGAACGAACGTCCAGAATGCCTGGAAGCTGATTCCTTCATCTTTATCCTTTTCTTCTCATCCCTATCTCTTCTCTTCATCAGAAAATCCGAATGCAACCTCTTCTAATCCTCTTTTAGCTCGAAAACATGTATCTAAAAGATAGTAAAACATACCAAAGCGTAACATAACTCCAAAATAATATAAAATCACAATTTAAGCACATAAGTCGTTACGTTTTGCAATTTAACTATCGAAAACACCACTTGCTCAATATTTCAATATAAAGCTCGATTTCTATGAAAAACATCCACATATGGGGGAAATTGATATAAAATATATCCTTATAAAACGTATAAAATCACCCTTAACAAGGTTCCATGTTGATTAATTAGCAAGCTATGCTCATAGGCTCTGCCCAAAATCTTCTTGAGAAAGTAGAATTAGAGAGCATGCACCTAGTGCTCACCAGAAGAGTTTATTGCATCTTTTCTGCAACACCATTCTATCGAGGAGTATCTCTGACTGTATGGTACTTGGCAATACCCTCATCTTTGCAGAACTTATCAAACTCAGACTAGAAGAACTCCAGACCATTGTCTATGCGGAGCCTTTTGATCCTCTTCCCTGTCTGATTCTCTACTAGAGCCTTCTATTGCTTGAAAATCTTGATTGCATCACTTTTATGTTTAATCGTCACCCCCCAATTAATTCATGAATAATCATCGATGAAAGACACAAAATAATCGTGACCACCTAATGATTCCACCCTTGATGGCCCCCAACAATCATAATGAATATAATCAAGTGTTGTCTTTGTGTTTTGTATGCATTTTGGGAACTTGCTCTTGTGTAGCTTCCCGAACACACAATGCTCACAAAAGTCTAGATTCTTGACATTATATCCCCCGAGATGGTCAGATTTAGACAGAATCGGCATCTCTTTCACCTATATGACCAAGTCTCATATGCCACAACTTGGTCAAGTATGACTGGTGAACTTCTGATGATGCAACAACAACAAAACCATATACAATAGAGCCTTGTAACAGATATAAGGTTCCCTTCTTGACACCCTTTAGGACCACATCTGAATCCTTGTACACACTCATCACTCCATCTTCACCTCTGAATTTGAACCCTTTGATGTACAATAGTCTAAGGGATATCAAATTCTTGGTCATTCCAGAAACTAGCGCCGATTAAGACCTTGGTGACGATCTATTGAAATAGTGTCCTAAACCCAATCGGGTTGGACCGGATCCGACCGGGTCGGGTAATTTCCAGTCTATTTTGTTCATTTAATAACTTTATTATGATTAATAAAAGCACTTTTGTTATTATATATTTTATTTATCTTTATGAACCAATTATGTTATTGAATATATAGTAACATCCCTAGTGTCGAACTGTGAAAGAGAAATCCTACTAGTGATTATGGTTGATGAGATCTCGACTCACTTTAATAAGTTTGATACTTAAATGTCTCTAGTCTTATGTACTGTCAAACGGGACATTGCTAGTATGATTAGACTAACACGTATTGAATGTCTTCTATCTTATTGAAGATAGGGATAGATCTCGTCTATGGAAGTGTAGAGACACTTGGCTGTACGTGGACGTGTATTGGAGAATGCGTATGTTAGACTGGCCCACTTACATTAAGTGTCGCAGTATGTGGCAGTTGTGTAATTATCCTGGGACCGGAGTCTTCCTGGCATCACGGTGTGGATTTCATGCTTTGACACGATTGAGGTTTCCCCTAGCCATGGGCAATCATGCGGTAGTGCTCGGATGTGATATTGAAGCATGCGTAGGATACATGTTTGTTCGTCCAGAAATTGCGTATCATATGATTGGAGTAAATATCTGAAATTGCCTTCTTATATGGAATGTCTAGCTCTCGTGAATATTTGCAAAGTGGGAGCAAATGAGTTATTTCGAGAGAGCATGATATCCAGATTATAAGATACGATCGTTGATGTATTGACACTCGAGATACGATCGTATGGATATTATTACAGCGATAGGATTTTATTTACACGGTAACTGTTTCACATGAAAGGTAGTAGTCATTGCTTTTGACTATTCCGATGATCGGGGGTCACGGTGTGTTGCTAGACGCTATTCCGTGATCGTTAGGTATGAAGGGCGTTTACGTAATTTGCACTTTATGTCTACGGCCATCATATTCGGAAGCCTATCGGGTCACAGACACATAAGAATATCTCGCCGGATTAAAATGTGGTTATAGTGATAACCAAATAATGAAAGTTTTTCTCGACTAGAAAGTGTTCTAGTGATTAAATAATATGACGGTATTTATTTATTATGAATAAATTAAATACAATATATTAATTATTTTGATTAATTAAAGAATATTCCGGATGCCAATTTTGGCACATGGGGCGCAGGATATAGTGTATAAGATACACTTGGATTGTGTAATTTAATTAATGGTATTATCATATATTAATATTGGATATTAATAGATTTGTGAAAAATAGATTTATGGTAATAAGATAAAGATTGTCAATATTAGATATTGACAATATCTTGGATTTATTTAATATAAGATATTAAATTAACTGAGATAAATCAATTAAATATATTTTCCTTGTTTTACAAGTAAAAGGTTTTATTTCTCACCAATCTACTAGGAAGCTTCTCCCAATCAGTTTGGGATCATCTGGGACGCCACTCTCCCTATATAAGAAATGGGTTGGCTAGCTCTTTTGTACATCACAATTAGATGGGTTCTAATACAAATAAACTGAGAGCTTCTTAGAGAGAGATTTAAAGAGAGAGAAAATGCCGGTCTAGCAACCGGATTTTTCTAGTAGCCATCCAAGGAGGATTCCGGCGAGGTGCTCATGTGGATATCGATAGAGGCCGGACACGTGGACGGCTTGCGTTCACTACTACTCTCCATTGACGGTCAAAGCGTCGATCTATTAGATCAAGCAAGGTAATCACTGTTAACTACTTAACGTGTTTATTATATTAAACGAAGTCAATCTTCGGATCGGAAATCAATTTTTTAAATTCTGCTGCGTTGACTGTCCTGACACAAACAACATGAGTCCATGGATGCACATACCATTATGGTTCACCTGAAGGAACTCTATGCTTCCCAGTCTCACACTGAAAGGTACGAGGTCTCGAAGGCATTGTTTGGGTGCAAGATGGCTCTGGGTACTCCAGTTGGGTCACATGTACTGAAGATGATCGGTTATATAGAGAGGCTTGAGAAGCTTGGCCATAAGATGGGGTGTGAGTTAAGTGTTGACTTGATTCTACAATCTCTACCGGATTCTTACTCGTAGTTTGTGATGAATTATCACATGAACAAGATCGATTCCTCCCTTGCGGAGTTATTGAACATGCTCAAAACTGCTGAAGGCATTATTGGAAAGGGTAAGCAAGTGTTGCTCGTGACTTCTTTCAAGGCCAAGAAAAAGGCCCAAAAGAAGACCAAGAAAGCGAAGGAGGTTACCAAGCCGAAGCCTAAGATAGCCAAAGACAAATCCAAGGATGCTTGCTTCCATTGTGGCCAGACTGGTCATTGGAGGAGAAACTGCAAGGCTTTCTTGAGTACCAAGAAGAACAAGCATAATGATGCTTCGACTTCAGGTATGTTTATGATTGAGATCAATGTTGCTTCTTCTAAGTCTAACCACTGGGTATTAGATACTGCATGTGGTTCTCATATTTGTACGGATACGCAGGGACCAAGAAGGACTAGAGATCTGAGGAAAGGAGAAGTGGACCTGTGCTGTGCGTTGGGAATGGAGCAAGTGTTGTTGCCCGAGCCGTAGGAGATTATTTTCTTTCGTTTCCTAGTAGGCTAGTACTTGAATTGAATAACTATTATTTTGTTCCTGCTCTTACGAAGAGCATTATTTCTATTTTTGCATTGGATGTTGAAGGATTTTCTTTTACGTTTAAGAATAAATGTTGTTCTTTTTCACGTAATGGAATATTTATGGTACTGGCAAACTTGATAACGGTGTCTACATATTAGATATGAATGTTGATGTACTTAATATAAACAGTAAGAAAGCTAAAACAAGTGACTTGAATGAATCCTACTTGTGGCATTGTAGACTTGGCCATATAAATAAGAATCGGATTTCCAAACTCCATAAAGATGGAATGTTGGATCAATTCGATTACGAATCGTTTGATACATGCGAAGCTTGTTTGCTTGGGAAGATGACAAAGTCACCGTTTAGTAGCAAAGGGATAAGATCCAACGAATTGTTTGAGCTCCTACATAATGATGTCTGTGGCCCAATGTCAATTCAATCCAAAGGAGGATACTCTTATTTTATGACATTCACTGATGACCATTCTCATTATGGTTATGTATACTGAATGAAGTATAAGTCTGAAGCTTTTGAAAAGGTCAAGGAGTTCAGAAGTGAAGTGGAGAAACAGCTAGGTAAAGAAATCAAAACACTTCGATCCAATCGAGGTGGTGAATACCTAGATGGAGAGTTTTAAGATTACTTAAAGGAGAATGGGATTCTACCTGAATGGACTCCCCCTAGAAAGCCTCAAATGAATGGCGTGTCGGAGAGGAGAAATCGCACTTTTTTAGACATGGTGCGATCCATGATGAGCTATGTAGCTCTTCCAAAATCGTTTTAAGGATATGCCCTAGAAACCGCATCCAATACACTTAACCGAGTTCCATCAAAGGCAGTTCATTCAACTCCCTATAAAGTGTTCAAAGGGAAAAGACCAACACTGGGTTACCTAAAACCTTAGGTATGTCCCGTTTACGTGAAACGGACCATGCCCGACAAATTGGAACCTAGATCTGATAAATGTCTGTTTGTGGGTTATCCTAAGGAAACGAAAGGGTACCAATTTTACCATCCAGGAGAACAAAATGTGTTTTTCTTCAGGACAGGCCACTTTCTGGAGAAAGAGTTTATTCTGGATAGGATTAGTGGGAGTAAGATTGATCTTGAAGAAATTCAAGAACCACTTACTGAAGATAGTCAGATGATGGAAGTTGAGCAGACACCGCAGGCAGATGAGGTGCAGGCACACGCTCTAGAAACACAGACACCTCGAAGATGAACGTCATGAACCCAAAAGGTACACTGGCGTACATGGAAGATGAGGACCCTAAAACTTACGAGGGTGTGTTGATGAGGCATGACAAAGAGAAATTGCTGGAAGCCATGAATTCTGAGATAGAATCAATGAAAGACAACCAAGTTTGGAACATAGTTGATCCACCTGAAGGAATAGTTCCTATAGGGTGCAAATGGGCCTTTAAGAGAAAGACAGACATGGATGGTAATGTAACTACCTACAAGGCAAGGTTGGTGGCAAAAGGTTATAAACAAAGACAAGGAGTTGACTATGATGAAACCTTTTCACCAGTAGCTATGCTAAAGTCCATCAGAATTCTGCTTGCTATTGCAGCATACCATGATTATGAAATCTGGCAGATGGATGTGAAAACAGCTTTCCTTAACGGGAATCTGTCTGAGGAAGTGTACATGACACAACCTGAGGGTTTCACAAACGATGATGCTAGGATTGTGTGCAAGTTGCAAAGATCCATTTATGGATTGAAGCAAGCTTCTCGGAGTTGGAATTTTTGCTTTGATGAGACAATCAAACAGTTTGATTTCATCAAGAACGAAGATGAGCCATGTGTTTACAAGAAAGTTAATGGGAGAGCCGTTGTTTTCTTAGTGCATTATGTAGATGACATATTGCTCATAGGGAATGATATTCATATGTTACAGTCAGTCAAAGTTTGTTTATCCGGGAACTTCTCGATGAAGGACTTGGGAGAAGCAGCCTACATTCTGGGAATCAAGATCTATAGAGATAGATCTAAGAGGTTGCTTGGTTTGTCATAGTCCACCTATATAGACAATATGCTAAAGAGATTCAACATGGAGCAGACCAAGAGAGTATTGTTGCCCATGTCACATGGGTTCTACCTGTCGAAGGAAATGTGTCCTAAGACAGAGAAGGAAAGGGCACATATGAGTAGGATCCCTTATGCTTCGGCCATCAGGTCCATCATGTATGCCATGTTGTGCACTAGACCGGATGTCTCGTACCCTCTAAGTATGACTAGCGGTTACCAGGCCAATCCAGGTGATGGTCACTGGATTGCAGTCAAGAATGTTCTCAAGTACATGAGATGTACTGGGGATAAGTTCTTGGTTTTCGGGAACTATGATTTGGTATTACGAGGTTACACAGATGCCAGTTTTCAAACTGACAAGGATGACTTAAAGTCACAGTCTGGATTTGTTTTCACGCTTAACGGCAGAGCAGTGAGCTGGAAGAGTTCCAAGCAGGAGACTACTGCAGACTCTACAACGAAAGCCGAGTATATAGCAGCCTCGGAGGCGGCAAATGAAGCGGTTTGGATGAAGAAGTTTATTACTGAACTTGGTGTGGTTCCCTCCATTGAAGGTCCAGTCCCACTGTACTGTGATAATAATGGGGCAATTGCTCAGTCAAAGGAACCAAGGTCTCAGCGGAAGTCCAAACATGTGCTACGGTGCTATCACTTGATTCGGGAGATAGTAGATAGAAGATATGTAAAGATAGAGAAAGTCCACACGGATGATAACATAGATGATCCGTTAACCAAGGCATTCTCGCAGGCAAAGCATGGGAAACATGTTCACATGCATGGGCTTAGGCATATGGGTGATTTCCTTTAGGCCAAGTGGGAGATTGTTGAAATAGTGTCCTAAACCCAATCGGGTTGGACCGGATCCAACCTGATCGGGTCATTTACAGTCTATTTAGTGTTAGTAATATCATCCGCAACGGAAGCGATTTAAGGATCTAGATCTATAATTTACACGTAATAAAATAGCTAGTTCTACTCTACCAGGGGGTTGTAGAACATACCTCTTGGATCTCAAAATCCAAGTAGAAGAACCGCAATAGGAAGAACAAAGGATGGTGTGAAGAGCACCACGATCTTCCACACGTGTGATCCAAGCAACTCCCGGTGGAAGGAAATCCTCGTCTCGAATCCTCCCGATATGCTACCCGGAAAACCTCCAAGATTCTCCCTCTTACTCCCTTGGCAAAAAATTTCTTCCTCTCTCTAAGAGATGAAAGTCGAAATTTTTGTGTTGTTGTTTAGGCTTGGGAGAACTCTCTTTATATAGGAGAGTAATCCTTGTCCTCCAAGGGTTTTATTTTGCAAATAAATAAATCCAATAAATAAAAGATAATCCTAGAAATATTCTAGAACAAATCTAGAATAATCTTTATCTTTATTTCTTACCATAAATATTTATAGGTTTTTGTCAGGAAGGACAAAATAATAAAGAAACCAGGATGCAAGGACATTGTTAATTAGAAAGGACAAAAACTATATGACTTTCCAAAAACACCATTTTCCTATATATCTATAAAAAAAAACCTTCCTTCTAAAAAAAAACAACCTGCAACCAAAACCTAGCCGCATGGTTCAGAAAATTCATGGCCATAGGAAAATTCATGGCCGCCGGAAAACCTGCTCCGTCGTCCTCTTCTCCAACCCCCAGCAAATATTTTCACCAATTTTTCTTTTCGGCCCAGTTATTTTCCATCCTTCAATCAAAACTCCTTCTTCTTCTTCCAATCACAACAGCAGCGTATGGTGATGATTCATGGCGGCCGAAATCGTCCATGGTGGTGATTGGATTGCTACGGACTGGAAATTTCTCGCCGATTGAGCAGACGCCGGACGGACATAGTGGATTTGCATAGAAGATCGGAGAGTGAGTCATTGATTTGATCCGTCCTTCAACTGCAAAAATCCGATCAAAAATCCGATCAAATCCGACTGCTGCTTCACTGCTCCGGCTGCTGCCTCACTGCTACGAGGATGAAATGGGGATCGATTTAGGAAAGAATCACATAAGGAAGACGAAAATCAAAACAAGGATTTGATTGAGGATGGAAACATAAGGGATTTTCAGCTGCAACCACTGCTCCGCCCAAGTCCAATTTCCGGCCAAGAAGGCAGGCTGTGTGTGTTTGTTTTTTTTTTGTTACTATTGATTTTGTAACGTTACTACATTTTTTGATATCCTTTATCTATTATGGGCTGTTACTACTTGTTTATTGCCCTTTACTCCATTTTACGGGGCTGTTACTACTTGTTTTTAGGATTTACTACACTTTACGGGACTGTTACAACTTGTTTATTGGCCGTTACTATATTTTACGGGCTGTTACTACTCGGTTTTAGGCTATTACTACTTGTTATTAGGCTGTTACTACTTTTCCATTGGATGTTACGATATTTTATAGACTGTTTCTACTTGTCTTCGTGGCTGTTACTGCATTTTATCTAGTGTTACTACGTGTTTAATGTGTAAAAGGGTATTTTTGTCCATTTATTATGAATTTGTCCTTTCTAATCACAAAACATATAGTAACGTCCTTCTGGACCCATTTTTGATTTTTTTTTTCCTTGTAGCCCCTTCCCCCAAATATTTATCCAATAAATATTTTGTGCACATGTCTTATTAATCCACAAGAAAACTAATTTCTTGTTCCCTAAAACATTGCCTTGGCCGAAAATTATCATTGACCTAGTCAATATGATTTTCGTCCATAACACACTAAATTAGGCCAAGATTATGAAAAATGTCTTTTTCACATATTTAATTATTTAGTCCAACTAATTTAATAGTCCACTAAACAATTAATTCACATATCGTTTTAATTAAATTCTAATAAGAACTAAATTAATATTATTAGGATTCGACGTCCGAGAATAGCTATGCTATATTGGAGGCACGTCAAGGACCATGGACTAATAATCAGTGGCTCCGATAAATCAAATAAATAATTATCTTACGAACAGAATAATTATATTTGATAAATCAATCACAGGAATATGCCACCATAATCCCGTGACTGCACTCCTCCGATTATGAGATTATATTTATCTCCTCACGAGAATGATAATAAGCGTCCATTGATATAATCATTACATATGGATTAATCCTCCATAGACTGTTCATTCTAAATCGGAAGTTACCGTTAACCCTTTTTAGAACCTCTTATCCTTATTTACCATTAACCCCCTAGTGATCAATTAATTCATACAACTCACTGGTAGCTAATCAGTGTAATATGAACTCGTACGATCGATCGGTTTCTAGGATTAACAAATAAGGGAACTGTCTATCTACTTCCATAAATGGAAGGAATGGATTCCGTATCTGTGATAACACGGACTACTCACTCAATCCAGTACAATGCCAAGATGGGGTAATTCAGATCACAGACTCGATGTAATCCTTAACCGTCAAGTCAAACCTCATACTGATTCAAGCGGTTGACTGTGATCACCTCAGGATTAAGATATATCCATAAATATGATCATCGATTGATTCGATAAGACTTCTCGATTACGGAATTATATCGTGAACTCTAATCAAATCGGTCCAAATCTATATGATATATCTATCATATATAAATGCCCCATTAGGTTCTCTTAACCGAAAGTCCGGATAAGACAATCACACCTATTGTGTTCTGGGCACATTAATAGCACGTTAAAGGAGAGACCCGATACTCTCGATTAACTTCACTACGGGCTAATTGTATTTTAAGTACATCTTCACTAACTCAATCCTCCGTGTATATCCCATACACTGAGTTAAGTGATTACATAAACGATATACTTTAGGGTTTTCTGTAGTGTAAATACTATTGTCACATCGGTGAATATGAGAATAATAAATATGAATAATAATATCATTTCATTTATTAAATAAAACAATTACAAAATTGTCTTTCGGGCATTACACCTAACAATCTCCCACTTGCACGAAAGCATGTGATTAATTGTTTTAGAGCACACCCTATTATTTAAAATACAACAAACTATCACTCCCACTTGCTCTAAAGCAAATGAGACATGTCTCTAATACCTATAGTCTCCAAGTGTCGACTAAAAGCTTCAATCGACAGTGTCTTGGTGAATGGATCAGGAGGATTATCGGCGGAGGCTATTCTTCGGACGGAAACGTCCCCTCTATCGACAAAATCGTTGATCACCCAGTATTTCCTCTCTATATGCTTCGACTTACTGTGCTTTCGAGGTTCCTTAGAGTTGGCAATGGCCCCATTGTTATCACAATAGAGAGTAATAGGATCTTCAGCATTCGGGACAACGCCTAATCCGCTGATGAACTTTCTTAACCAAACTGCTTCTTTAGCTGCCTCCGAGGCCGCTATGAACTCAGCTTCCATTGTTGAATCGGCTGTGCTGGATTGCTTTTGGCTTCTCCATTCTATTGCACCGCCACCAAGCGTAAACACTGAACCAGAGGTTGATTTAGAATCATCTCTGTCTGACTGAAAGTCAGAATCGGTGTACCCCGCTAACTCCAAACTCCCACTCGAATAGACGAGCATATAATTTCTGGTTCTCTTCAAATATTTGATGAGATTCTTTACTGCTGTCCAGTGCGGTTGCCCTGGATTTGATTGAAAACGGCTGACTAATCCAACGCCGTAACAAATGTCAGGTCTCGTACACCTCATAGCATACATAAGACTACCAACAGCCGAGGCATATGGCACTCTTCCCATAGCTTCAGTCTCTTCAGGAGTTTGAGGCCCCTGAGTCTTAGAGAGGTAAACACCATGACGGGTTGGTAGAAAACCCTTCTTGGCGTTCTCCATACTGAAGCGTGCCAGGACCTTATCTATATAAATTGCCTGGGACAGAGCTAACATCTTGTTCTTGCGATCCCTTATAATTTGGATCCCTAGAACATAACTCGCTTCTCCCAAATCCTTCATTTGGAATTGCGTGGTCAACCAACTTTTCACGTCGGACATCATCCCCTTATCGTTGCCAATTAGGAGTATGTCATCAACGTACAACACTAGAAATACAATACTATCTTTGATAACCTTCTTGTACACACAAGATTCAGCAAAGTGTTGTTCGAAATCATAAGACTTGATCGTGTGATCGAATCTATGATACCAGGAACGAGATGCTTGCTTCAACCCATAAATGGATCTGAGCAACTTACACACCATGTGCTCTTGACCTTCTTCAATGAATCCTTCTGGTTGCTGCATGTAGATTTCCTCGTCGAGAAAGCCGTTTAAAAACACTGTCTTAACATCCATTTGCCAGATTTCATAATCCAGACATGCAGAAATCGAAAGGAGGATGAGGATGGTTTTCATCATGGCCACAGGTGAGAAGGTTTCCTCGTAGTCTATACCCTCTCGCTGTGTGTAACCTTTGGCTACCAGCCGTGCTTTGAAGGTTTCGACCTTCCCATCTATTCCTCTCTTTCGCTTGTAGAGCCATTTACATCCAATGGGCCTTTCACCCTGAGGAAGTTCTACAAGTTTCCAGACTGAGTTAGAGTACATAGACTTCATCTCTTGATTCATTGCGTCAATCCATTTATCCTTATCGTGATCCAATAGGGCCTTCTTATAGGTCGGAGGATCATCTTCCACCCCATCAGAGGCGACTACGTTCGTCTCTAAATCCATGCCGTACCGAGCCGGTGGCCGAACCACTCTCGCAGTACGTCTAGGTGGAACAGGAATGTCAGAAGTGACTGTTGTATTAGTTGTGTTGTTTACAGGAACATCAACAGCCACAATAGGCCTGACGTCATCGGAGAGTAATTCCTCTAGTACAATTTTACTTCGAGGTCTGTGGTCTTTCATATAACTTTCCTCCAAAAACGTAGCGTTAGTCGAGACTAGCACTTTGTTATCTTCCGGATCGTAAAATAGACCACCACGTGTACCTTTTGGATAGCCTATAAACAAACATACTTTCGTACGCGATTGTAGCTTGGTAGTCTTGTCCATCAGCACATGTGCAGGACAACCCCATATGCGGAAGTGACGCATGCTTTCGCGATGTCCGGACCACATCTCTACGGGTGTCTTTTCGACAAACTATGATGGTACTGCATTGAAAATGTAGACCGCTGCTTCTAAAGCATAACCCCAAAAGGATATAGGTAGTGAGGCGTAGCTAATCATTGATCTAACCATGTTAATCAATGTCCTGTTTCTCCTCTCAGCAACTCCGTTTGCTGAGGTGTCCTAGGCGCTGAACGTTGGAAACAAATTCCTTTTTCAGCCAAGTAGTCAATGAACTCAGTATCTAAATACTCACCTCCACGATCCGAGCGAAGGCATTTCAATGACTTGCCTAGTTGCCTTTCGGCTTCTGCTTGGAACTCCTTGAACTTACCAAAAGCCTCGGACTTCCTATGCAGCAGATAAACATAACCGAATTTCAAGTAGTCATCAATGAAAGTCACAAAGTACTCGTATCCGCCTCTAGCTTGTACGTTCATCGGACCACAAAGGTCTGAATGCACTAAGTCTAGAGTTCCCGTGGCCCTATTACCCTTTGATGAGAAGGGATGCTTGGTCATTTTTCCCTCCAGGCAACACTCGCAGACAGGCAGTGTGTCAACAGATGACTCACCTAAGGCATGAACCTTTTCTAGTCTTTTGAGTCTTTCCAAGGAAATATGGCCGAGCCTCAGATGCCACAAGTATGTTTTATCTTCTTTTACTTGAGAAACTTTCTGCCTTTTAGCAGATCTTTGATGAGCAGTTTTAAATATTTCAGTATTAAGTAGGGGAGCTTTATGTGGTCTTACAAAATATAAACCGTTTTCATTCGTAGTTGAACACAATTCAAAGCCATTCTTCGAAATAACATATTCACCATTCAAATTTGAAACAGAAAATGATTGTTCAACTAAGGCAGAATGAGAAATTAAATTTCTCCTGAAATTCAGAATAAATAAACATTCTCTAAATGTAAAATTCTATTATTAAAGTGTAAGTCCACAGCTCCCACTGCTTTAGCCGAAATGAGCGCCCCAGTGCCTACTCGCATCACTTGAGAACCCTCTTCCAGCTCCTCGTACGAACTAAGAATCTGCAATGAAGAACATACATGGTTAGTAGCTCCAGTATCAAGTATCCAAGTGGACACATCTTTAGCTACATTGAAAGATTCCAAGAATAGTAATTCCGAATTACCTTTCTTATCTTTCCTAGTGACAGCCTTGACTTTGCCATCCTTTACATCACGAAGATATTCCGGACAATGGCGTTTCTAATGTCCTACCTCCTTACAGTAAAAGCATTTGCCCTTGGGCTTGGCCTCGTCAACTTTCTTGGATTTCTTTTTCTTCATTTGCTTAGGCATAGGTGCAACACTACCCTTCTTCTTTGGTTTGGCCTTAGGCTTGTTTGATGACTTAGCTTCGGCCATATTGGCTTCAGCTTTCTTATCCCCTACTTGGACCTTATCTTTCGATAGTAGGCCCTCGTAGATAGTCAGTTCATTAAGCATCTGTGTCATGGTCAACTCATGTTTGCCCGTCAGATACTGAGTTTTGAACGGGATAAACTCAGGAGTCAACGATTCCAAAATCATCGACACTTGAGTTGCTTCATCGAACATCGATCCATGAATACCGGCGTCATTGAAGTAACTGATCATATTTAGAACATGACCATTCACTGCTTGACCTTTCTTCAATTTCGTGTTAACAGCCATTCTGATGGCATCGTGTCTTGCTTGGTTGCTAGGTGATCCAAACATCGAAGTAAGTTTGTGCATGATATCTCGTGCAGTCTCAAACTCTTCAATCTGGGTCCTAATAACCTCCGACACTGCCGCCAGGATGATCCCACGAGCCCGGTTATCTGACTCGATCCAGCGATTACGCTGCTCGATCTCAGATTTTCCGGGTTTTTGGATCGCCACCGTAGGGCATTCAGAAGTGAGTACATGTTGCACATTCTCGTATGTGAGTACCACGTTTAGATTACTCTTCCATTTCATAAAGTTGTTTCCCGATAATTTTTCAGACAGTAAAGCAAAAATTTGAGCAGACATTTTTGCTGAAAATAAAATGACATATATTAATTCAAGTTTAACACTACTATATAAGTTTATTTTAGGAATTGTAAACTAAAATTAAGTCTACTCTACCATTCCAAGGTTTTAACCTCGCATCTCAGTGCCGCCGTAGGGTAGGTCAAAGAGATGACGGTTAAATCGAGACAATCTCATCAATGAATAACTTGTGAGAATCGAACATCCCACGAGAATCGAACATCCCTTTATTCATTGACTACCTTCCTTTTTAGCCTAGATATTATCAAGAATACCCTTGATGAGTGTGACCTACTATATCGGATCTCTTAGGTACGCCCCGAGTATGCCGTCGTAGGATAGGTCAGTGACCCGACGAGTACCCAAAAATCCTATCCTTTCGGAGACCAAGCCATGAATGTTGATAGGGGTGAACACCATCCGTAGGGGGACGAAATCAAAGCGCCGCGAGGCGTCACCCTTCTCTCACTTACTTGTATCTATAGTAGAGGTCGTGGGGTTGGCTGTCGCCTCCCCCGCTCCCACTCAATATTTTGGAAGTGGTGGTGGGTTAACTAACCACGTCTTTTGATGTTAACATAAAAGCACATCAAATCAAGGATTCCGAATGGTGTCGGTAACGTAGGCAAGCCTACCCGTCCTATTCGTTGGAACATATGTGACAGTCGGACGAAATCGGGTCAAGAGAGCCCCATTGAGATAAGAAGGAATCACCCCTCCGCTCGCCGGTGTAGCTTAGTCTTTCCGGACCCCCGTGCATACATCACACTAGGAGGGTTAAGTCGGCCGAGCGAAGCTCAGTTGACCACCCAACCTATAGGCGAACCGTTTTTATCCAAGATTTATTGTTTTTTACCATCATTCAATCGTAGACATTACGAATCGAAAACGTGATCTCGTTTGGGCTTTTAAGGCGGTTCACCGAGAACACACACCGAAAGGCTTAACGATTTCATAACCCGTCCTCGGATCTTTAATTAGTTACTAAATTAATCAATTACCACACATTAATTAAATTTCAACTAATTACGCGAGTTTGTATACATGCCTATTTTAATTACCAAAATTAAAATTCTACATGTATGCATGGAGTGGATTTATGATATGATGCATGTCATGGAAATTCCGATTTTATATCTATTTTATGATCAAACACATAAAAAAATAAATTGCGGAAAATTTAAACACCGAGATGGATCGTTGGTACCCCGTATCTAATCTATCCTAGGAAAGCAGTAAATTACAACTTGTTGTCTTCGTGTCTTCGATATTTGAGCCTTGAACCACGAACTGCGAACCCGAAAGGAGAAGGGGCCTTTATTTTATAAAATAAAAATTTTGATTTTTAATAAAATCCAAAACCTAACAAAGTTAGGAAAAAAAATTATGAACAAAAAATTTTCAGCCCCGACTCCTATTCATACCTCGAGTTCCATCTTCATCTCGTGTTCATCATCGTCCTTCGTCGTTTTTCCGGAATTACAAAAAAATTAAAAATAGCCGAAAAAAAAGGAATAAAAAACAACAATTTTTACATCAATCCTATGCTCAAACGATCTAAATCGAGAGAACTTACAATAGATCTAACGAGTAAACAGTATCAACCCCAATCCATCTCTTCAAACCACAACAATCGCAACATAAAAAAAATAAACAAATTTTCGGCCCCAAGAAAAAAAATTGGGACACAAAAAACTACATGTTTTCCACTCCTAGATCTAATATTTTATACGTATAAATATGGATCACCAGGCGACTGATACCACTGTTAGTAATATCATCTGCAACGGAAGCGATTTAAGGATCTAGATCTATAATTTACACGTAATAAAATAGCTAGATCTACTCTACAAGGGGGTTGTAGAACATACCTCTTGGATCTCAAAATCCAAGTAGAAGAACCGCAATAGGAAGAACAAAGGATGGTGTGAAGAGCACCACGATCTTCCGCACGTGTGATCCAAGCAACTCCCGGTGGAAGGAAATCCTCGTCTCGAATCCTCCCGATATGCTACCCGGAAAACCTCCAAGATTCTCCCTCTTACTCCCTTGGCCGAAATTTTCTTCCTCTCTCTAAGAGATGAAAGTCGAAATTTTTGTGTTGTTGTTTAGGCTTGGGAGAACTCTCTTTATATAGGAGAGTAATCCTTGTCCTCCAAGGATTTTATTTTGCAAATAAATAAATCCAATAAATAAAAGATAATCCTAGAAATATTCTAGAACAAATCTAGAATAATCTTTATCTTTATTTCTTACCATAAATATTTATCCAATAAATATTTTGTGCACATGTCTTATTAATCCACAAGAAAACTAATTTCTTGTTCCCTAAAACATTTGGCCGAAAATTATCATTGACCTAGTCAATATGATTTTCGGCCATAACACACTAAATTGGGCCAAGATTATGAAAAATGTCTTTTTCACATATTTAATTATTTAGCCCAACTAATTTAATAGTCCACTAAACAATTAATTCACATATCGTTTTAATTAAATTCTAATAAGAACTAAATTAATATTATTAGGATTCGACGTCCGAGAATAGCTATGCTATATTGGAGGCACGTTGGGGACCATGGACTAATAATCAGCGGCTCCGATAAATCAAATAAATAATTATCTTACGAATAGAATAATTATATTCGATAAATCAATCACAGGAATATGCCACCATAATCCCGTGACTGCACTCCTCCTATTATGAGATTATATTTATCTCCTCACGAGAATGATAATAAACGTCCATTGATATAATCATTACATATGGATTAATCTGTTAGTAATACCATCCGCAACGGAAGCGATTTAAGGATCTAGATCTATAAATTACACGTAATAAAATAACTAGATCTACTCTATAAGGGGGTTGTAGAATATACCTCTTGGATCTCAAAATCCAAGTTGAAGAACCGCAATAGGAAGATTGCAAGTAGATGTGAAGAGCACCACGATCTTCCGTACGTGTGATCCAAGCAACTCCCGGTGGAAGGAAATTCTCGTCTCGAATCCTTCCGATATGCTACCCGGAAAAATCTCCAAGATTTTCCCCAACTGACACGAAGAAAATTGAAGACTTATATATTATTTCGATGAATAACTTGTAATAAACTTTATTTTCGTTTTGTTTTGACATGTAATAAGGGGTTGGGTATTTTTGGGAGTTTTGACCAATTTTTGCATAACCCTTCCCAAAATGGCAGTTTTGCCAAACCCGACCTTTGGCTTTCCATTTTGGGAAACTAAACCCTCCGTTCCCAAGTAACCTATACCATAAAGGTATCCTAGGCCCTATCCTACAATAATCTACCCCTTTTACCCTTCAAAAACCCGATACCTTTTTCACCTTAAATTTTGGAAACTTTCCCTACTAAAAATAGACCTTGTCCAAGTTTTCACCCAAGACATGTCCAAGACTTGTCCTAGACATGCCTTGGACGTGTCTTGCTCCTTCCACATTCTCCCACATCGATTTGAGTGAAGCTTAGCTCCCAAATTGACAAAGTATAAGTATTTTTGTCCCACATTGCCTATTTGGGAGAAGTTCTCTTAGTTTTAGTACTATATAAGCTTGTATACTTACCATGTATAAACCAAGTTATATTGGAGTGAAAATACTATATATTTCAAGTTTCAGTGATTGAAACAAACAGTTAAAACTTTTCCTTGCGACTGGGTGAAGGGTTAACTCGAGAATATATCAAAGGTGTGAGCAACCTTTGTGCGACATTCTCAAACTTGGAGAAACCCGAAGTGCGATTCCGAGGGTGGATCTAAGCTTGCTCCTATCTTTGTTCTTCATTTTCGTTCTTATTATCCTAATCTAGTAAGTATTTCGATTTTCCTTCTTGTTTTCTTTTCAATAAAACGTGTTATTAGCTTAATTAGCAAAAACACTTAAATCTAGATCCTTAGTTTTCATATCATTTGGTATCAGAGATTTGGGATTTAGGTGTTCATCTAGTGAATTTCTTGTTCATCCTTGTTCAAATCATTTTCTTTGAATCTGTCCAATCCGAATTCAGTATTTGTTCAAGTCGTTTCATATTCAAAACACGTCGTAAATTTATCAAATTTTACCAGTTGATAGATCGTTTATTTATGTATATTTTGTCTCTTTTTGACTTTGCCAAATTCGGAGTTTAGCTTGGTCAAATCTGCCCAGCAATATCCTGTGCGTTTTTCTGGAACCGTTGTGAAATAATTCGTTTTTCCGGAGTTGTAGTGGTCGGAAATGCGTGAATTTTTTTTTCTGAACTTATAGGAATTTGTCTGTTCTACAACTTTCGTCCTTTGTGTTTATCCAAATTATCGACCAATTCTTCCCAAATGTCTCCGTAACGTGCTAATCTATTTCTGTCCGAAAATCTGTCTGTGTAGTCATCTGTTTACGAATTTATTTTGACGTGGCTATCCATGTTCAATTTTCCTGAAACTTCACAGTCTTGAAGAAAAATTAATGGACTACAAGTTTCGTTCTTTGAGTCTTTTCAAATTCCATACCGTTTGGTCGTGAAAATTGCTGCCATTTCGTGTTCCTGTTCCAGAAATTATAAACCCTAGTTCTTTCTTTTGTGGAATTTTCCGAATTTGCTCAACTTTGATTTGTTTCGACGATTGGACATCACCTTTCGTGAGTTATTGAGGGAGAGTGAAACACGAGTGGATTGTGAGGTCTTTGACGATGGCTCGAGTGTACAAAAAGATTCTCCTTGGCGTCTAGACATTCAATCATTCAATGACAGTTTTTCTCATCGTATTGACCATTTTCATACGCATTTGAGTGCGCAAATTGCGAAGTTAACATCTCACATTACTCAACGTGGAATTGGTACTCTTGGTGCTGTTCGTGGTCGTGATAAAAGGGTTGGTGGTCGTTGGGTTGATAGGGGACTACTTGATTTTGAGGCAAAACGAGAAAAGCAGGAATTAGAACGTGTGGAGCGGAGGAAAGCACTTGAGGCAAAGTGGAAGGCTGCGGATGAGCTTTTCTTTCAAAAGTATGGTATCACCCGCGAAGAAGCTATACGTGGCAAGGCACCAAAATATATGCCTAATGATTGTGTTGTTCCTCAACCTTCTACTGAGGTCGTCTATGATACTCATGTTCAGTTTGAGGCCAACACCGTGGCTGATTCGGTTATCGTTGATGATGCTATAGTCAATGGACTTGTTGGTGAATCTACTTTGCCAGGCTTTTCTGATAGTATTGTTGATACTTCTTTGCATGATGTGGTTACCACGCCGGATGAGATTATTGTTGACATTGCATTGGGTTCGGATACGGATATCCAAGATTTGGGTAATTCTGACGTTTGTGTGGAGAATCATGTACATAATACGATTGATGTTGCTCACGTACATTCTATGACTAATCTTGGTATTGTTGAGCATGTTCACATTTTGCAGAATTCATGTACGGATACTTCTCTGGAGGACGTGTGTTTGGAGGGTGCTATAAAGCACATATGTAGGACGATTTTGCCTACACAAATTTTTTTGATTCTTGCAAAGGTTCATACGAGTTCCCAACCTCGTACATTTCCTCCAACATCTTTGGTGCGGATTAGTGAGGCACGACCTCGTGCACTTGTTCGTGTTTGTTTTGACCCTGGCATACTTACGAGGAGACTGGAGGTGTTTTATGATGTCATACTTGCGGCGGAGGACTCATACGACATTTTGTTGATTCGAGGACGAATCCTTTTCAGCCGGGAGGGAATGACACGAAGAAGATTGAAGACTTATATATTATTTCGATGAATAACTTGTAATAAACTTTATTTTCGTTTTGTTTTGACATGTAATAAGGGGTAGGGGTATTTTTGGGAGTTTTGACCAATTTTTGCATAACCCTTCCCAAAATGGCAGTTTTGCCAAACCCGACCTTCGGCTTTCCATTTTGGGAAACTAAACCCTCCGTTCCCAAGTAACCTATACCATAAAGGTATCCTAGGCCCTATCCTACAATAATCTACCATTTTTACCCTTCAAAAACCCGATACCTTTTTCACCTTAAATTTTGGAAACTTTCCCTACTAAAAATAGACCTTGTCCAAGTTTTCACCCAAGACATGTCCAAGACTTGTCCTAGACATGCCTTGGACGTGTCTTGCTCCTTCCACATTCTCCCACATCGATTTGAGTGAAGCTTAGCTCCCAAATTGACAAAGTATAAGTATTTTTGTCCCACATTGCCTATTTGGGAGAAGTTCTCTTAGTTTTAGTTCTATATAAGCTTGTATACTTACCATGTATAAACCAAGTTATATTTGAGTGAAAATATTATATATTTCAAGTTTCAGTGATTGAAACAAACAGTTAAAACTTTTCCTTGCGACTGGGTGAAGGGTTAACTCGAGAATATATCAAAGGTGTGAGCAACCTTTGTGCGACATTCTCAAACTTGGAGAAACCCGAAGTGCGATTCCGAGGGTGGATCTAAGCTTGCTCCTATCTTTGTTCTTCATTTTCGTTCTTATTATCCTAATCTAGTAAGTATTTCGATTTTCCTTCTTGTTTTCTTTTCAATAAAACGTGTTATTAGCTTAATTAGCAAAAACACTTAAATCTAGATCCTTAGTTTTCATATCACCAACCCTCTTGGCCGAAATTTCTTCCTCCTCTCTAAGAGGTGGAACTCGAAAATATTATGTGTATTAAGGCTTGGAAGAACTCTCTTTATATAGGAGAGTAAAACTTAGCCTCCAAGGATTTAATAATTAATACAAAATCAATTATAATAATCCTATTAAATAAAAGATAATCTTATAATATTCTAGAACAAATCTAGAATAATATTTATCTTTATTTCTTACCATAAATATTTATCCAATAAATATTTTATGCACATGTCTTATTAATACACAAGAAAACAATTTCTTGTTTCCTAAAACCATGTATAGGGGCCGAAAATTACCACATATTGACCTAGTCAATATTAATTTTGCCATAACACAATAATTGGGCCAAGATTATGGAAAATGTCTTTTCCACATATTTAATTATTTAGCCCAACTAATTTAATAGTCCACTAAACAATTAATTCTCATATCGTTTTAATGAAGTCCAACAAGAACTAAATTAATATTATCAGGATTCGACGTCCGAGAATAGCTATGCTATATTAAGAGGCACGTGGGGGATCATGGACTAATAATCAGCGGCTCCGATAAATCAAATAAACAATTATCTTACGAACAGAATAATTATATTCGATAAATCAATCACAGGAATATGCCACCATAATCCCGTGACTGCACTCCTCCGATTATAAGATTATATTTATCTCCTCACGAGAATAATAATAAGCGTCCATTGATATAATCATTACATATGGATTAATCCTCCATAGACTGTTCATTCTAAATCGGGAAGTTACCGTTAACCTTTTTTAGAACCTCTTATCCTTATTTACCATTAACCCCCTAGTGATCAATTAATTCATACAACTCACTGGTAGCTAATCAGTGTAATATGAACTCGTACGATCGATCGGTTTCTAGGATTAACAAACAAGGGAACTGTCTATCTACTTCCACAAATGGAAGGAATGGATTCCGTATCTGTGATAACACAGACTACTCACTCAATCCAGTACAATGCCAAGATGGGGTAATTCAGACCACAGACTCAGTGTAATCCTTAACCGTCAAGTCAAACTTCATACTGATTCAAGCGGTTGACTATGATCACCTCAGGATTAAGATATATCCATAAATATGATCATCGATTGATTCGATAAGACTTCTCGATTACGGAATTATATCGTGAACTCTAATCAAATCGGTCCAAACCTATATGATATATCTATCATATATAAATGCCCCACTAGGTTCTCTTAACCGAAAGTCCGGATAAGACAATCACACCTATTGTGTTCTGGGCGCATTAATAGCACGTTAAAGGAGAGACCCGATACTCTCGATTAACTTCACTATGGGCTAATTGTATTTTAAGTACATCTTCACTAACTCAATCCTCCCGTGTATATACCATACACTGAGTTAAGTGATTACATAAACGATATACTTTAGGGTTTTCTGTAGTGTAAATACTATTGTCACATCGGTGAATATGAGAATAATAAATATGAATAATAATGTCAATTCATTTATTAAATAAAAACAATTACAAAATTGTCTTTCGGGCATCACACCTAACAATCTCCCACTTGCACGAAAGCATGTGATTAATTGTTTTAGAGCACACCCTATTATTTAAAATACAACAAACTACATCTCCCACTTGCTCTAAATCAATGGAGACCCATCCCGTATTCTAGTACCTATTAAGCATATCATAACCATTTCAGATTCCAAAGTACACTCCGAGTATGCCGTCGTAGGATAGGTCAGTGACTCGGGGAGTATCTACATCTAAATGTCATGGGTCTCAATGATTAGTCAGGTTGTCGGCTCGAGACGATCCGTAGAATCGAAACGTTACCGGTCCATCTAATCATGTGGTACTGAGTAAACACTGAGCCCGAGATCGACTTAACGATCATCCTCAATCTGACTTAAAGTCAAAATCAGTGTATCACTCATATCCAAGTTCATACATGAATATGTCCGCATATTATTCCTCGTTCTCTCAAGATACTAAAGGACATACTAAACTTGCTTTGTTAACCGCCGAATCTAAGATTCGATCAAAGTTGACGTTCAATAACCTGACCATCTCTTACTAGAAAGAGAATCTATCCCATTTCTCTTGATCCAAAGATTTAGAGAGTCATTCCTGAGGCATAGGGTAGAACTTCCTCGTTGAATGTTGCATACACAGATGCATCATCTTAACCAATAAGATGGATGGGAAACCAGTGACTGATTCTAATGAATTCGACCGAGTCAAACTCTTAAGAATGTTGTCCAAATCTCTATTGCAGAGAATTGTGGCATTGTCAGATTCTGACTTCAGATAACACACCCATGTTGATTCCAACTGGTGCAGTGTTATCCTTCACAAACACTAATATATATATTCACTACTGTACTAAAATTGATATCCAGTCTACAAAAAGACTTATCAATATTCTGGTCAACTCCACATATTGTAGAAATATATGACTTCCAGTGAGAGGTTTGCTTTTTATCCACAAAGGACTTAAGCCTTGACAGTCATCCTGTCATAAGTTCATAAGGCAATACCCTTCTGTTCCGAATGAATCCAGACTCCGTTTGTTTGGCAAGAAAATCTTAGGGAATCACCCCTATTTTCTGCTTTTGAACGAAATCAAGCAATACTAAGTGGTAAGAGAGTTCAAGGTCTGATTAACTCTCTACTTCTTAGGGATTTACCCCTAGACCACTCAGGCTTTGCTCTGAAAAATAAACTTTCCTATTCATTCTACTCTTTTCCGTGTAGATCTAATTACTCCCACTGGGCCTGAGACGCTCAGGTGGTTCTACAAGAGCATGAACAGAACTGGAGTACCGAACTCCATTCACAGGGTTATGGCTATTAAACCAACTCTATTATCAGAATCCTATACTGCTCACAAAAGAGCCATAGGTCATCAATCGATCCTCAGACTACAAAGTCCGCAGCACCCGTAATGGGTAATGGATAAACCATACTCCCACTACATTCTGGGTGGATCGAAATTCTGATCTAGTTTAGTAGTATTTAGTGTTACCACCAACAACCGATGTTGGGTGTGGTCTGATTTTAATCAGTTAGTAACTACCTTGAGTAAACGTACTTCAAGGTTTAAGGTTTTCCTGTTCATGGACTCTATCCGAAAGGATTCAACAGTATAACTGACCCTTCCTGATTTCAAGAATCTTATAACAAACCTTTATACTCAATAGGTTAAAAGATATATCACGAATGGTCATTGACCGAACGTCTGTGCGAAATTTCCAGTCTTACCTTCAAGCACCGTGTGCTAAATGCTTATATTTATGGAAGTGGGGTGAACCGAATCCACACCTTATCCGTAAATTCCAAAGCATATTCTAGGTAGACTTCTCGGTCTTACATTTCAATGTAAACCGTTATTTCGCTTCCAATATCTTTATTGAGTTAAGCAGTGTATTGTAGCACATCTAAAACTATGTAAGGCAATTTAACGGTTTCTCACTTAGTGAGAACATGTCACAATGAGGCAGGCTGAGCATCAGTCTCGAGGACTATGAATGGCCTATTCCGAGTATAGAATACTCTGTCTCTGTTGAAAACAGAGAAACCTCAAAATATTTTGGATAAACATTTCGGAGTGTTTGAATAGTTATCAGACAAGAAGTCACTACTCGGAAGCTCCTACTAGCTTGTATCTTTCATCAGACCCCGAAGGTCGTCATAAACAAGCTATGTTACTTCTTTATAACCATTATCCTTTCCCGATTGAAAGGAAACTTAGTCATTGAACCTTTGAGACAATATAACCAGACTGGGAGAAAGGAATCACCCTGAGCCAGTCTTCAGGTCTTGTCTTTTAGGGACTATGCACTAACTATGGAATATGAAGAAGCGTTTATCTAAATATAGAAACCAATTGCTTTTAACAGTTCTTAAGATGTGTTTTATATACATATTTCAGCAGTTCTAAGTGGTTTTGACTTTATCAAACAAAAGTCCGAGTCTTAGATTCGTACTACAAATGGTATATTCACTTTCTATACGACAAACAAATTATCGAATATAAGGTAAATCCATTCGTTCCAACGAATCTTAAACAAAAAATAATTTTTTCCGCGATATCCAAAGATTGAATCCGAGATTAATTTCCTTATATCACTCCCACTAAAATTAACTGCCCGTTGTTTACTCCTTTAATCGTTAAATGCACTGCTACCTTGTTCTGCCAAAGAACTTAGCTCGAGAAAATCGCCAAGGATTCATAGGTTGGTGATCCAAAATCACTGTCCTTATCCTATGATTTTCAGTTTAATTAATTTTCGGTTCAGCCTTAAAATTTTCTCAGTTTAGATGACTAACACTTTTAGACATATTCTCTCATTCTTGACTTTCCATGAATGGAAACAGTCTTGAACTAGCGGTTCGTTTGAGTAGACACTACTCTTGAACCGTGGGATATCTATTTCGAGTGTTACTCGTCGGGACTTCTTGGATTGTCTAATATACCAGAAAAAAAAACAATAAATCATAATATTAAAGCTCCCACTAGTTTATCGGTTCCAAATACCGTCTAACGAGCAATGCTTTATTTTTTTTTTATGATTTTCCGATTTTTTCGATTTAGAAAAATCTCATAGTTCCAATATTTCCAGAAAAACAACAAATCATAGAACTCCCACTAGTTCATCGATTCCAAATATCGTCCAACTAGCGACATTTCATGACTTTCCGGTTTTTCAATTAGAACGGTTACGTGTGTAGTCAGTTACACTTTTCTAATGTTCTAGAAAAACAACAAATCATAAAGCTCCCACTAGTTCATCAATTCCAAATATCGTCCAACTAGTAACACTTCATGATTTTCCGATTTTTCAATTAGAAAATTACTCTTGTAATTACTACAAACTCAAAATTCACTAGAAGAATTTCAAAGTCCGAAATCACCTTTGATCAAACTAAGTTTGTCTTCCGTTTGACACGAATGACACTAGTGACATAACTATATGTCACTCTGGTTTTTAAAAGGCTTAAGAGAAAATATCTCTTTCGAAAAATAATTGCATTATCGATTAAGTAGTTCAACGTCCTAGTTACTTTCCACTTTTTAACGAAGTCAATACTAGTCAATTATAAATTTTAAGCAATTTAGTAAGGGATATAATGCTGTAAATAAAATGACATATATTAATTCAAGTTAACACTACTATATTTATTTTAGGAATTGTAAACTAAAATTAAGTCTACTCTACCATTCTAAGGTTTTAACCTCGCATCTCAGTGCCGCCGTAGGGTAGGTCAAAGAGATGATGGTTAAATCGAGACAATCTCATCAATGAATAACTTGTGAGAATCAAACATCCCACGAGAATCGAACATCCCTTTATTCATTGACTACCTTCCTTTTTAGCCTAGATATTACCAAAAATATCCTTTATGAGTGTGACCTACTATATCGGATCTCTTAGGTACGCCCCGAGTGTGCCGTCGTAGGATAGGTCAGTGACCCGACGAGTACCTAGAAATCCTATCCTTTCGGAGACCAAGCCATGAATGTTGATAGGGGTGAACACCATCCGTAGGGGACGAAATCAAAGCGCCGCGAGGCGTCACCCTTCTCTCACTTACTTGTATCTATAGTAGAGGCCGTGGGGTTGGCTGTCGCCTCCCCCGCTCCCACTCAATATTTTGGAAGTGGTGGTGGGTTAACTAACCACGTCTTTTTGATGTTAACATAAAAGCACATCAAATCAAGGATTCCGAATGGTGTCGGTAACGTAGGCAAGCCTACCCGTCCTATTCGTTGGAACATATGTGACAGTCGGACGAAATCGGGTCAAGACAGCCCCATTGAGATAAGAAGGAATCACCCCTCCGTTCTCCGGTGTAGCTTAGTCTTGCCGGACCCCCGTGCATACATCACACTAGGAGGGTTAAGTCGGTCGAGCGAAGCTCAGTTGACCACCCAACCTATAAGCGAACCGTTTTTATCCAAGATTTATTGTTCTTTTACCATCATTCAATCTCGTAGACACTACGAATCGAAAACGTGATCTCGTTTGGGCTTTAAGGCGGTTCACCGAGAACACACACCGAAAGGCTTAACGATTTCATAACCCGTCCTCGGATCTTTAATTAGTTACTAAATTAATTAATTACCACGTATTAATTAAATTTCAACTAATTACACGAGTTTGTATACATGCCTATTTTAATTACCAAAATTAAAATTCTACATGTATGCATGGAGTGGATTTATGATATGATGCATGTCATGGCAATTCCGATTTTATATCTATTTTATGATCAAACACATAAAAATAAATTGCGGAAAATTTAAACACCGAGATGGATCGTTGGTACCCCCGACTAACCTATTTTCTAAGGAAAAGTAAAAAAATTAATCTAAGTCTTCAAATCTCGATCTTCGATCTTGATCTTGAAAACTTCCGGATCTTCAAAGTTTCGATCTCGACACGAACCACAAACGACGAGGAGAGGAGGCCGTAATATACCAATATATTTAAAATATATCTATATTAATAATTGTTTTTAAAAAAACTTCTCTTTTTTTTTTTTATTCACGGCAGAATTAAAATTAGGTTACCAAAAAACTTTCCTTTACAGTATTACCAAAGAAGCTGCCGCCTTATTAATTACTGCATGCAAAATTAGGTCAACTAAAATAAAATAATTGCCGCATGGAAAAAAAAAACAATTTGCCGTGACTAAATACACAATTTGACAAATACTATGATTAAAGCAATGCTGCTGCCGCCGCCAATTATATAAAAAAAAAACAATTCGTCCTCCTCCCGTTTTTATCTTCTTGATGATATTCAACACCATGATCTTCAACACATCATCTTCGTCGTCTCGAATCCGGAACAAAAAATTAAAAAATACAAAAGGTACTACCTTTTACAATTTTTTTTTTGCATGACATAAAATAAATTACACATCCTATGCTCAATTGATACTAATCAAAAGAGCTACAAAATAGATCTACCGGGTAAATAGTACCAACCCCAATCCATCTCTTCAACCATAACAATCGCAACATAAAAAAAATACATACATGTGCATCGGCCCCAAAAAAAAACTACATGTTTTACCACTCCTAGATCTAATATTTTATACGTATAAATATAGATCACCTTGGAGACTGATACCACTGTTAGTAATACCATCCGCAACGGAAGCGATTTAAGGATCTAGATCTATAAATTACACGTAATAAAATAACTAGGTCTACTCTATAAGGGGGTTGTAGAACATACCTCTTGGATCTCAAAATCCAAGTTGAAGAACCGCAATAGGAAGATTGCAAGTAGATGTGAAGAGCACCACGATCTTCCGTACGTGTGATCCAAGCAACTCCCGGTGGAAGGAAATTCTCGTCTCGAATCCTTCCGATATGCTACCCGGAAAAATCTCCAAGATTTTCCCCAACCCTCTTGGCCGAAATTTCTTCCTCCTCTCTAAGAGGTGGAACTCGAAAATATTGTGTGTATTAAGGCTTGGAAGAACTCTCTTTATATATGAGAGTAAAACTTAGCCTCCAAGGATTTAATAATTAATACAAAATCAATTATAATAATCCTATTAAATAAAAGATAATTCCATAATATTCTAGAACAAATCTAGAATAATATTTATCTTTATTTCTTTCCATAAATATTTATCCAATAAATATTTTGTGCACATGTCTTATTAATACACAAGAAAATAATTTCTTGTTCCACAAAATAGAGCATGGGGCGAAATTTTACATATATTGACCTAGTCAATATTAATTTTGCCATAACACAATAATTGGGCCAAGATTATGGAAAATGTCTTTTCCACATATTTAATTATTTAGCCCAACTAATTAAATAGTCCACTAAACAATTAATTCACATATCGTTTTAATAAAGTCCAACAAGAACTAAATTAATATTATTAGGATTCGACGTCCGAGAATAGCTATGCTATATTAGGAGGCACGTCGAGGACCATGGACTAATAATCAGCGGCTCCGATAAATCAAATAAATAATTATAGAATAATTATATTCGATAAATCAATCACATGAATATGCCACCATAATCCCGTGATTGCACTCCTCCGATTATAAGATTATATTTATCTCCTCACGAGAATAATAATAAGCGTCCATTGATATAATCATTACATATGGATTAATCCTCCATAGACTGTTCATTCTAAATCGGGAAGTTACCGTTAACCCTTTTTAGAACCTCTTATCCTTATTTACCATTAACCCCTAGTGATCAATTAATTCATACAACTCACTGGTAGCTAATCAGTGTAATATGAACTCCAGGGATCGATCGGTTTCTAGGATTAACAAATAAGGGAACTGTCTATCTACTTCCATAAATGGAAGGAATGGATTCCGTATCTGTGATAACACAGACTACTCACTCAATCCAGTACAATGCCAAGATGGGGTAATTCAGATCACAGACTCAGTGTAATCCTTAACCGTCAAGTCAAACTTCATACTGATTCAAGCAGTTGACTGTGATCACCTCAGGATTAAGATATATCCATAAATATGATCATCGATTGATTCGATAAGACTTCTCGATTACGGAATTATATCGTGAACTCTAATCAAATCGGTCCAGCCCTATATGATATATCTATCATATATAAATGCCCCACTAGGTTCTCTTAACCGAAAGTCCGGATAAGACAATCACACCTATTGTGTTCTGGGCGCATTAATAGCACGTTAAAGGAGAGACCCGATACTCTCGATTAACTTCACTATGGGCTAATTGTATTTTAAGTACATCTTCACTAACTCAATCCTCCCGTGTATATCCCATACACCGAGTTAAGTGATTACATAAACGATATACTTTAGGGTTTTCTGTAGTGTAAATACTATTGTCACATCGGTGAATATGAGAATAATAAATATGAATAATAATGTCAATTCATTTATTAAATAAAACAATTACAAAAATTGTCTTTCGGGCATCACACCTAACATAATCCTCCATAGACTGTTCATTCTAAATCGGGAAGTTACCGTTAACCCTTTTTAGAACCTCTTATCCTTATTTACCATTAACCCCCTAGTGACCAATTAATTCATACAACTCACTGGTAGCTAATCAGTGTAATATGAACTCGTACGATCGATCAGAGTCTAGGATTAACAAATAAGGGAACTGTCTATCTACTTCCATAAATGGAAGGAATGGATTCCGTATCTGTGATAACACAGACTACTCACTCAATCCAGTACAATGCCAAAATGGGGTAATTCAGATCACAGACTCAGTGTAATCCTTAACCATCAAGTCAAACCTCATACTGATTCAAGCAGTTGACTGTGATCACCTCAGGATTAAGATATATCCATAAATATGATCATCGATTGATTCGATAAGACTTATCGATTACGGAATTATATCGTGAACTCTAATCAAATCGGTCCAGCCCTATATGATATATCTATCATATATAAATGCCCCATTAGGTTCTCTTAACCGAAAGTCCGGATAAGACAATCACACCTATTGTGTTCTGGGCGCATTAATAGCACGTTAAAGGAGAGACCCGATACTCTCGATTAACTTCACTACGGGCTAATTGTATTTTAAGTACATCTTCACTAACTCAATCCTCTAGTGTATATCACATACACTGAGTTAAGTGATTACATAAGCGATATACTTTAGGGTTTTCTGTAGTGTAAATACTATTGTCACATCGGTGAATATGAGAATAATAAATATGAATAATAATATCATTTCATTTATTAAATAAAACAATTACAAAATTGTCTCTCGGGCATTACACCTAACATTTAGTTCATTTAATAACTTTATTATGATTAATAAAAGCACTTTTGTTATTATATATTTTGTTTATCTTTATGAACCAATAATGTTATTGAATATATAGTAATGTCCCTAGTATCGAACTGTGAAAGAGAAATCATAATATTGATTATGGTGTTAGGAAATCTACGCGGGAACGCAGCGGAATTTAAAATTTTATTTCCTTTTAACCAGGATCGACTTCGTTTAAGCAATAAACAAACGAGTTAGTAGACGGTGGTTACCTTGGTTGATCTAAAAGATAGACGCTTTGACCGTCTAAGGAGAGTAGTTCTACATAGAGCCGCCCAAATGTTCGGCCTCTACCGCTAGTCCACACGAACAGCCCGCCGGAATCCCATCATGGATTGCTATTGGAAAAACTCCGGTTGCTAGACCGGCCCTTTTCCCCTCTCTCCAACTCTCTATAGGATGCTCTCTATTTTACACAAAAACTATTAGTTCTTGGAATTGTGTGTTGTCCAAAAGAGCTTGACACCCACCTCTTATTTATAATGAAAGTGGCGCCACTACTAGATGTGGAAGAGAAGAAAACATTTTCTCAATAAAATAAGGAAAATATAATTGATTGATTTATCTCATTTATTACAATATCCCATAGTAAATAAATCTAGGATATTGTCAATATCTTATATTAAATATTCCCAAGATATTGTCAATATCTAATATTGACTATCTTTATTTTATTACCATAAATCAATTTACACATGTGTATATATCACATATATATTGTTATACATATAAATCCATTTATATATATATATATATATTACATACATGCGCATCATGCCAAACACTTTTGCACACACGCACACGTAAGTATTATTTATATATATATTAATATCTAATATTAATATTTGGTAATACCATTAATTAAATTGCACAATCCAAGTGTATCACTTATACACATATGTGGCGCCACTTATCAATATAAGTGTATTTAATCAACTTAATTAATATCTTGTATTTAATTTATTCATAATAAATAAATACCACCATATTAATTTACCACTATAACCTTTATAGTCGTGAGATAAACTTTCCTTATTTGGTTATCATCTATAACCACATTTTAATCCGGCTAGATGTTCTTATGTGTGTGTGACCCGATAGGCTTCCGATATGTTGGCCGTAGACACAAAGTGCAAATTACGAAAATGCCATTCATGCCTAACGATCACGGGATAGCGTCTAGCTACACACCGTGACCCCCAATCATCGGAAGAGTCAAATGCAATGACTACTACCTTTCATGTGAAACAGTTACCGTGTAACTTACAATCCTATCGCTGTAATAATATCCATACGGTCGTTAGTCGAGTGTTAAAACATCAACAACCGTATCTTATAATCTGGATATCATGCTCTCTCGAATTAACTCGTTTACTCCCACTTTGAAAAGATTCACGAGAGTAAGACATTCCTTATAAGAAGGCCATTTCGGATATTCGATCCCAATCATAGGATACGCGATTCCCGGACGACCAATCATGTATACTCCGCATGCTTCAATATCATACCCAATCACTACCGCATGATAGCCCCGTGGCTAGGGGAAACCTCAATAGTCTCAAAGCATGACAATCCACACCGTGATGCCATGAAGACTCCGGTCCAAAGGATAATTACACAACCGCCACATAGTGTGACACTTATCCGTGTAAGCGTGTCAGTCTAACGTACGCATTCTCTAATACACGTCCACGTACAGTCCAAGTGTCTCTACACTTCGATAGACGAGATCTATCCCTGCCCTAAAGACAGAAGACATCTAATACGTGTTAGCCTGTTTATACTATCAATGCCCTGTTTAATAGTACATCAGCCTAGAGACATTTAAGTATCAAACTTATTAAAGTTATTAGAGATCTCATCAACCATAATCGCCTATCATGGTTTCTCTATCACAGTTTAATACTAAGGACGTTATCATATAACAATTCATAATTGGTTCTTTAGAAGAACAGATATATGACAACATAAAATCCATTTAACATATGTATAAACATAAAGAAATAGTAGAAATGATCCGACCCGGTCGGATCCGGTCCAACCCGATTGGGTTTAGGACACTATTTCAACAATCTCCCACTTGGCCTAAAACCAATCACTCGCACACACAAGACCAAGTTGAAACACAAGAATCTCATGCAATACTCGCAACTAGCCCTAGCCATAAACGGATCGCTATCCGTGGGGACTCAAACTATCTTCATATCACGCTCCAAATGACCAAGTCAAAGGAACCGCCTCAACACACACACGGATCTCTGACGAGACCTCGGTGCTTGCTTTAAGCAATGAATCCACTTACTATATCAGCTATATAAAAAGGTGGAAGAACCTTCTAGATCCATGTACTGCTCCCGCTGCGCCTCTAAGGCACTACTGTGTTTTGGCCTAGTTGTAGAATTTACAGTGACCCATATGCTAGAACATTTCCAGCCCACTGTATCACTTAATCAAAGTGATTGCAAACCCAGACTGTAGCTCCCACTTGCCTTCATAAGACTCAGGATATACGTTTGTATAACTATATTTATCTAACTCCAAGTTTCGATAAACCAGGAATTCTTCCTTAACTTGTTTAAGGATATTCTCGACATTTACCAGATTTACTTTCATACTTGCTCATGACTCTTCATGAACTATGAACATCCGGCATTTCCTTTATGATGGTTCCTATCGCAATAGTGAAGGAAACCTTCCATAAGCATCATCTTTCACCTTATCTTTAAGACGAACGTCTTAACATAGATAGATCTTGAGAACACTGGCTAGCAGTATCCCCGTCGTGATCTATGCTAAACTCTTTTAGCATCACATCTATATAGGTAAACTATAATCTAACAGCAGTTAAATCTATCGCTATAGATTCTTATTTCCAAAAATAAGATCTGCCAATCCAAGTGCTTTCGTAAAGACCTTGAACTACCAAACATTAATTGACTGTGACATAGGGTGACAATTCTTGAGAGATATATCCAATACCTTACTCAAAAATCGTAACACACTCCCACTATCCATCTTGCACATTGGGCATATCCTTCTTTTGACTAAATCAAACTCCTTTGATTATCTAACAAAGAAATCGTCTAGAGAAGCTTGTTTGAGTCCATAAATGGATCTCGTGGGCTTACATATCATGTCATCGTCTATGAACATCGAGCTTTCTACCCAACGTCTTCAACACTATCATATAGTCATGATACGAAGTTATAACAAGCATAGTCTGAATAGAACTGGGCACACCTGGCAGCATAAAGATAATTACAAGGTTTACACCTCATACCCCTCAGCTGTCACTATAGCCTGATGGTAATCATATTACTATACATGTCAGCCTTTTCGGGACATTCCCCTTAGGTAAGACAGACTAGGTTCACAACCTGGTTGTCACTATTGGAATCTAATTCAGATATTATGGCTCCTAGCCATATCTCTCAATCTTGCCTTTCAAACATTCTTTCATGAGTCGTGAGATATTCATTCTTCAAGATGAACGTACCTGCAGCCCTTTCAGGCTTGAGGTTATCTACAGACTTACAGAACTTTTGTGTGCACTGAGCAGTGATCTACACCTCATCGCTATGTGGCGTCTGCTCACGTTCCATTGGTTGAATATATCTTTGTGGTTCTCAAACTCTTTTGAGATCTGATTCACTCCCACTGTTTCTCTTGGAAGAAACACTTTCTCTAGAAGACAGCATGTTTGGAGACAAACACCTTTTGCTCCGCGGACGAGTAAATAACATCTAGCGTACTTGCTAAGATATTCCACAAAGTTGCATATGTCGTACTAGGCTCCAAGCCCTTTCTGACTTTGCCTATGAAAACTTCAAATCATCGGTTAAGATAGATTCGACATTATCCTCTTCCATATCTAATATGGAATTTATTCAACCTTTATTCTTTGGAACTAGGTTAAGTATAAGGGCACTTACCCGAAACGGGTAAGGGATACATCGCATGGCTTGCGTCACACCTTTATCATATAAAGTGTTATTTCCATTTTGGGAACACAATCTAATTGCGTATCCCAAAGATGGTATCCTTCAAGGGAGAATCTTACTCCCTTTCAGACGACTTCTGAAACACCCTTCAGGTATTAATTACTTCAATCCAATTGAAGATTAATTCCTAAGTAGCTCATCAATCTCATATTCGTACTGGCTCGAACTTTTCGGGCTTTCCGAATTATGCACTTCACCGAGTACACTTGACTATTTACAAAAATAGTCGTAGAGATTAACAAACAATTATTTGTGGCATTAATTGTCACAAGCCAAAGATGACTAAAATACCCTTTTATGAATTTATTTATATATATATATATTACATACATGCGCATGCATAGTGCCAAACACTTTTGCACACACGCACACATAAGTATTATTTATATATATATTAATATCTAATATTAATATTTGATAATACCATTAATTAAATTGCACAATCCAAGTGTATCACTTATACACATATGTGGCGCCACTTATCAATATAAGTGTATTTAATCAACTTAATTAATATCTTGTATTTAATTTATTCATAATAAATAAATACCACCATATTAATTTACCACTATAACCTTTATAGTCGTGAGATAAACTTTCCTTATTTGGTTATCATCTATAACCACATTTTAATCCGGCTAGATGTTCTTATGTGTGTGTGACCCGATAGGCTTCCGAATATGTTGGCCGTAGACACAAAGTGCAAATTACGAAAATGCCATTCATGCTTAACGATCACGGGATAGCGTCTAGCAACACACCGTGACCCCCAATCATCGGAAGAGTCAAATGCAATGACTACTACCTTTCATGTGAAACAGTTACCGTGTAACATACAATCCTATCGCTGTAATAATATCCATATGGTCGTTAGTCGAGTGTCAAAACATCAACGACCGTATCTTATAATCTGGATATCATGCTCTCTCGAAGTAACTCGTTTACTCCCACTTTGCAAAGATTCGCGAGAGTAAGACATTCCTTATAAGAAGACCATTTCGGATATTCGATCCCAATCATAGGATACGCGATTCCCGGACGACCAATCATGTATACTCCGCATGCTTCAATATCATACCCAATCACTACCGCATGATCGCCCCGTGGCTAGGGGAAACCTCAATAGTGTCAAAGCATGACAATCCACACCGTGATGCCATGAAGACTCCGGTCCAAAGGATAATTACACAACCGCCACATAGTGTGACACTTATCCGTGTAAGTGGGTCAGTCTAACGTACGCATTCTCTAATACACGTCCACGTACAGTCCAAGTGTCTCTACACTTCGATAGACGAGATCTATCCCTGCCCTAAAGACAGAAGACATCTAATTCGTGCTAGCCTGTTTATACTATCAATGCCCTGTTTAATAGTACATCAGCCTAGAGACATTTAAGTATCAAACTTATTAAAGTGATTAGAGATCTCATCAACCATAATCGCCTATCATGGTTTCTCTATCACAGTTTAATACTAAGGACGTTATCATATAACAATTCAAAATTGGTTCTTTAGAAGAACAGATATATGACAACATAAAAGCCATTTAACATATGTATAAATATAAAGAAATAATAGAAATGATCCGACCCGATCGGATCCGGTCCAACCCGATTGGGTTTAGGACACTATTTCAACATATGGTTGATGAGATCTCGACACACTTTAATAAGTTTGATACGTATATGTCCCTAGTTGTATGTACTGTCAAATGGGACATTGATAGTATGATTAGACTAGCACGTATTGGTTGTCTTCTATCTTATTGAATATAGGGATAGATCTCGTCTATCAAAGTGTATAGACACTTGGACTGTACATGAACGTGTATTGGAGAATGCGTACGTTAGACTGGCCCAGTTACGTTAAGTGTCGCAATATGTGGCAGTTATGTAATTATCCTGAGACCAGAGTCTTCATGGCATCACGGTGTGGATTGTTATGCTTTGACACTATTGAGGTTTCCCTTAGCCATGGGGCGATCATGCGGTAGTGCTCGGGCGTGATATTGAAGCATGCGTAGGATACATGTTTGTTCGTCCGGAAATCGCGTATCCTATGATTAGGAGTAAATATCCGGAATGGACTTCTTATAAGGGATGTCTAGCTCTCGTGAATCTTTACAAAGTGGGAGTAAATGAGTTATTCCGAGAGCATGATATCCAGATTATAAGATACGATCGTTGATGTATTGACACTCGAGATACGATCGTATGGATATTATTACAGCCATTGGATTCTATTTACACGGTAACTGTTTCACATGAAAGGTAGTAGTCATTGCTTTTGACTCTTCGGATGATTGAGGGTCACGGTGTGTTGTTGACGTTATTCCGTGATCGTTAGGTATGAAGGGTGTTTTTTGAAATTTGCACTTTATGTCTACCGCCAACATATTCGGAAGCCTATCGGGTCACACACACATAAGAACATCTAGCCGGATTAAAATGCGGTTATAGTGATAACCAAATAAGGAAAGTTTATCTCGACTATAAAGTGTTATAGTGATGGAATTAATATGACGGTATTTATTTATTATGAATAAATTAAATACAAGATATTAATTATATTGATAAATTAAAGAACATTCTGGATGCCAATTTTGGCACATGGAGCGCAGGATATAGTGTATAAAATACACTTGGATTGTACAATTTAATTAATGATATTATCATATATTAATATTGGATATTAATAGATTTGTGAAAAATAGAGTATGGTAATAAGATATAGATAGTCAATATTAGATATTGACAATATATTGGATTTATTTAATAAAAGATATTAAATTAAATGAGATAAATCGATTAATATATTTTCCTTATTTTATTAGTAAAATGTTTTCTTTCTCATCAATCTACTAGAAAGTTTCTCCCAATCAGTTTGGGATCATCTGGGGCGCCACTCTCCCTATATAAGAAAGGAGTTTACTAGCTCTTTTGTACATGACAATTAGAAGAGTTCTAATTTACAAATAAACTGAGAGCTTCTCAGAGAGAGATTTAGAGAGAGAGAGAGAGAGAGAGAGAAAATGCCGGTCTAGCAACTGGATTTTTCTAATAGCTATTCAAGGAGGATTCCGGCGAGGTGCTCGTGTGGATATCGATAAAGGCCGGACACGTGGACGGCTTGCGTGCACTACTACTCTCCATTGACGGTCAAAGCGTCGATCTATTAGATCAAGCAAGGTAATCACTGTCAACTACTTAACGTGTTTATTGTATTTAAAGAAGTCGATATTGGGATCGGAAATCAATTTTTTAAATTCCGCTACGTAGACTAGTTGATTTCCTAACACGTTCAACCCTGCTCTGACTGCGGAAATTCAGAGAAACCTTTGCTCTGATACCAGTTTGTTGTAACAGATTGCAAGTCTCATAATATCAGAATTAATTAACGTAAACAAACACACGAGGACAAAAACAAAGAAGAACACATTGATTTAACGTGATTTCGACAATGTGCCGACTACTCCACAGACAGAAAGAAGATACTCCCTCCGTCCCAAATTGTTTGGGACTTATTCCTTTTATGGATGTCCCAAAACAAGTCCCATAATTAATATTTAAACAAAAAAAATCTTCTTAAATTCCTAAAATGCCCACATAACTCATTTATTAAAAAAATGATATAATTGTAAGTTGCCATGTTTTTAATGACTAGACAAGCCAATAAATGATGTCTCCTTAAATCTTTAGAGTTCCAAAATGTCCCAAACAAATTGGGACGGAGGGAGTATTATTATTCACATAAACTTACAAGATACATGTTTGAATGTTAAAATAAATGCGGTTATATAACCTTGGAAATTAAACCATAGCCGCCATAATGTCCAACTGTGTATTTTCCTGAAATATCCCGGATGTGATTTTCCCATAGCTCAGGTGAAAAGCACCAGATGTAACCAGACTTCAGATTTAAATCTAACTCAGATGTGCTCACCAGACTTCAGCTACTACCAACTCGGCTGAACATAGAACTCATACCAACTCGGCTGAACATAGAACTCAGTTGAACAAGTTCAGTTGACCTTCCCAGACTTGAACACATTAACTGAACACCAGTTTAACTGAGTTTTCAAATTGTCGGTTTTGACAGATTTAGATGCAGAAATCAAGTCACCCTCAACTAACAATGCGTCTATTGAATTTTTACTGTGAAGGAGATCTAGACCGGAAAACATCTTCACCAAAGGCCTATTAATCAAGGACTTAATGAGTAGTTCAATCCTCCTCTTCTCACTTTGCTGCGAATAAATCTATAGTAGAATATTGCATCTTCGGCATGGGCTATCCAGCATATATCGTTCTAGATTCAGCACTTTGTAATTCCAAATTCTTTGTCGATTTGTTGTTGCAATGGTTGTTTAAGGAATTTTGACTTATGCCTTTAAAATTAAAATGACTTATATTTTTGTGACAGGAAAGTAATAAGTAACGGTAGTTGATTAATGTGGGAAAAAAAACCTTTATTGTCATTACTGTGTCCAATAAATGAGGCTTTTTTTCCTGTACAAAAGTGAGAAATTATAAGATCATGTCGTTTTAACAACCTTTAATTCATTTCAGGTCTAGTCAGATATGACATTTTTCTTAAGTCACTCATGGAAAAATTCAACTTCGCCCTGGGGAAAATTCCACGAGCTCGTTGAATTTCTCCCGGGCGAAGTTGAATTTTTTCACGGAAGATTTAAGAAAAATGTCAGATCTAACTCGATCTAAAAAAAAATAAAAGGTGTTAAAACGACCTGAAATTATATTTTCTCTACAAAAGTGGTCATCCTTATCTTGAGTACTACTATATCATCTTGGGTATAGTTGATAGAATCTTTCCTGCCGTTTCTTTCTTTCTTTCTTATCTCTTTGATCCTTTTTTTCTGCATCCAGGCATACGGCCACACCTCGTCACATTCAACTGATTCATTTAAAGATTATATATCAAAATGAAGTCATATATACATATTACTCCCTCCGTTTCTAATTATATGTTGCGTTTGAGAAAAACATACAGATTAAGAAATAAGTATTCTAAAAAAAAATATTGGTAAGTGTAGTGATGTAATGAATATGAAATATTGATAGGTTGAATGAACCTAGAAAGCTGAAAAGTAATATTAAAAAGCGGAAAGTACTCCGGATCCTCGGCTTTTGAATCCCGGCTTCCACCCAGCTTTGGGCGACGTGATGAAATCATGTCCGTCTATTCCAATCGGGGAGAGAGAACACACAAAGTAGGGGAGAAGTTGGTATTCAAAAGCTGGTGATCCGGTCCAATAATTATGAACGGAGGGAGTAATTTTTATCTTTTTTTATAATAATTATCTCGAATCATCTACCCATCAATATTACTATATTTTTTTGTTGAGAATATACTATACTAAACAGTGTTTTTTATTTTGGTTGAGGGGAAACAGTGACTTTTTTCCTCCCTTTTTCTTAAAGCCTTTGGTATTCGGCCGGACCAACTGATCCAACTAATTGAAATTGGTTTGGAATGTGTTTGTAGAGTCTGCTTTTTACTCAATTTTAAAATCCGACCAAAAACTCTTTCAGAAAATAAACGGCTCATTTTCTTTATTGTATATGTCAACTAATTCAACTCGTGATACTATCATTAGTATAAAGTAAAACGGCTCATGATCTTTATTGTATATGTCAGTTATGTATCATGTCATAGGTTTTCATGTATTTGTTTCATTCACGGATATATCATGTCATTTTCTTATATATTTATTTAGAAAATTGGTCATATTTTTCTCTAACGTATGTTATGTATATATCGTGTCATATGTTGTAATTATGGGTATATATTTCAGTTCATATGTTGTAATTATGTGTATATATTTCAGTTTTATTTACTTATTTATGCAATGCAATTCCGCTAACTAGAACTCAAATATTTATAAGTTATAAAGTGGCGGAACCAGGAAAAATTTTCGGGGTGGTCTTGGTATATAAACTGTAAAGCTAAAAAAAATCCGGGGAAAAAAATAAAAAATGTTGGTAGTGGGATTTAAACTTACAACCTAGAATTATGGAGACTGAAAAAGGTTTGTTCTTAAACCACTAGGATATAATGTCTTTTGTTCAAGAAAAAGACACATAATATACTAATATTAACACTACTACTACAATAATAAAATTTGCTTGGGATATATGGGGAGAACATGACCATTTGGGGGCTTGAGACCACCCCGGGCAAAGGGTGGGTCCGCCCCTGGTTATAACTCAAATTTTTAACGATACAAACTTCATAATAATAGTATAGTATAACCTCGATAAACAAATATTTGATAAATGAATAACCTCATCAAATGAACAATTTTCTCCAAGTCAATAATTTTCTCTGGTCCCGACTTGGACAAAGGGGCTAATAAATGTTCGATACGATAAATGAATAATCTCGCCAAATAAATAATTTTCTCCGGTTCTAAATATATTTATTTATCGAGGTTATACTGCATTATCATTGCAATAGGGTTTGTTATAATCGGATTCAATATTATGCTAAATTTTTTCCAAAATAAAAATAAAAATAATATGCTAAATTTTAAAAAAATAGAGAATTTGATGTACAGAAAATACGTAATACTCCAAGTTTTTGAAATGGCAAAAGAGTAAAAACAAAAGGAGTTAATTAAAATTTCCTTTAATTAATTAAAATGGGAATTAATTAATTGGATTAATAAGTAAAGAAAAGAAACCCTCATCCCCTTAACTCCCATATACGCCGGTTTATATAAAAAAAAATCATAAGTTAGAACGCTGGGGATTTGGGATTATAGAAGAGGAAGAAGATAATCTTCTTAATTTCGGCTAATCCATCCGTCGTTTGTGTAGACTGTAGTACTAGAGACTTTTAATCACCAACATCCCCACAATTCGTAAGCATATGCTCTAAAAGAGACCAATTAACTTTGTCATAAACCTTTTCAAGGTCAATTTTGAAAATAAAATAGTCTCTTTTGACTTTAGAGGATCTGGCTTTATGAAGAATTTCTTGAGTAATCAAGACATTATCTTTAGCCTGACGGTGAGGGATGAAACCACTCTGAAGAGGACTAACAAGAAGGGGCACAAACTTTTTCATTCTCAAAGCCAAACACTTAATAGTAAGAATTTTATACACCACATTACATAAGGAAATGAGCCTGAAATGAAAAACCTTTTCAGGAATATCGACTTTAGGAATCAAAGCAATAAAAGTATCATAAAGACCTTCCTTAATAACTCCAGAAGAAAACATATCACTAACCTCTCTAGTGATCTTCTGACTTATAACATGCCAAAATTTTTGAAAAAAAAAGTTTGAAAATCATCCAGCCCTGGACTTTTATGAGGCTTTCAAGAAAAAACAACCTTAGAAATTTCAAGACTCGAAAGAGGAGAAGTAAGAAAAGCCATTTGGCTATCATTTTGCTTAGCTGTAGAACAGGAAATTGGTCAAATTGGCCCTCAAAAGAGAAAAGAGTCTTATAAAAAAAAAAGGAGAAAATCATATTATGCAAAGTAATTATGTCAAAACCCAAGAACCCTCCTCGTTTTTAAGGGCAAGGATTTTGTTCCTAACTCTTCTTTTGATGGTAGTAACATGGAAGAAACGAGTGTTTCTATCACCAGATTGAATCCAATCGAATCTCGATTTTTGGTACCATAAAAGCTCTTCCTGCTCAAGGACATTCTTATACTCATCACTAAGACTTTTTCGAAGATCAAACAAGAAAGGATTATGACTTATGAGCATAGCTAAGGGACATTCATGTTCCAATTCTTCAAAGAACTACTAAGCTTAGATAAAGAAACATAAGTATTAATATCAGCATCTCAGCCCCAACTATTTTTAACTACCTACTCAAAATCAGGATAGCAAATCCAGGCAAATTCAAAACGAAAAGGGCGATTAAGTCTATTATTTCTAAACGGCCAACAATCAATGATTATGGTCAGAAACTACCTTGGGTAGATAAATCACCTTAGCTTCATGAAAAGTGGCTCTCCAGTCAGGGTTAGCGAGAGCTTTAGGGGTGTAAACGATCCCAGCCGCTCGACACTCGTCTTGTTAAATACTCGCTCGAATATGGTTTTAATTGAACTCGAGCAGTTCATCATAATTAACGAGCCAAGCTCGAAAAAATTTAATGCTTGACTCGACATTCTCGCAAGCATTATCGAGCATTTTTATATTATGTTAAAATATATAATATTTCTTATTAATATGTTGTTGGACTTAATATTTTACGTACATATCTTAGCATTTGTACCATTTTTTCGAGATGCTTGAGCTCAAGCTCCGGTTTGAAAGTGCTCGATTTTTTCCGAGCATAATCGAGCCGAACTCGAATATGATTAATATGTATCGAACCGATGTCGAGCAGTTTTTTTGAGCTGAGTTCAAGCATCACTGTAAGGGCTGTAACCGAGTCAAGCTACTCGTGAGTAGCTCGAGATCGACTCGATCCAAAAATTGACTCGACTCGGCTTAAATCAGCTCGAACCCAAAATCGACTCGACTCGAAGATTAAACGAACAATACGCGAGCAATGCAATACTCGACTCGACTACTCATGAGCTTCAAGCTCCAATATATCTGTATACATACATATATGTTATCATTAGATATTTGTGTATCTTTATGTTTATAGTTAATGTATAAAATATAAAACTTTTCATTGATTTCATATCATTTGTATCTTGTGATTTATCAAATACTTCGTATTAAATACATTGTTTGATACAGAATAAAATATTATTTTCATCTTTAAAAAATCATATCGTAATGGGTTGAAATGACATTTTTTGTTATTATCAAGTAATAACTCGAATTAGTTTTTAGTTAAGTTTCGAAACGTATTAGGCTCGATAAATTCAATGAAAAACTCGAACTCGGCTCGAATTTTTAAAACTTCCTTGAATCTCGGCTCGAGCTCGAGTTCGAAATACTCGTGTTCGAACTCGAGCTCGAGAATATTTTAAAATGCTCGACTCGTTTAGAGTAATACACGATTCAACTCGACTCGTTTACACCCTTAGTTTTAAGAGATTGCTCGACTCGATAAGTAAATACTCTATTTGATTCGGATCGTTTACACCCTTAAAGAGCTCTGCCTAGATGTTGTTGAATGTGATGAGGGCAACTTCCACTATTACTCCAAGTGTACGGAGGACCCACAAAACCAAGGTCCATAATAGGGGTGTAATCGAGCCGAGTCGAGTCGATACTCTCTAGGGCTCGAGTTCGACTCGACTAAAAAAGTTCAAGACGAAACTCGGCTCGAGCTCGATCGAACCATAAAAAATCAATCTTAGAATTCATTTAATTTTTAACGTATTATGGTAAATTCGAGCTCGGCTCGTCTAATACTCGACTCGAATAATATTTTTTAATAATAAAAAATAATATTTTATAATAAATTTAATAAATAAATTAATTAAATAATTATTTAATCAAGCTCGATTAAGCTCATGAGCTACTCGACTACTATATTTTAAAACTCCATTTCGGTTCGGTTAATTATTCGAGTAGCTCACGAGTAGCTCAGCTCATTTACAGCCCTAGTCCATAAGTCGCATCCGCTAGTGTTGTGATTAAAGATATCCATTCTTCTTACCGACGGAAATTTGCCACCTTTTTTTTCCTTTGGATCATAAATATCATTAAATCTCCATTAACAAGCCAAGGAAGATCCATATTCTCACTAAGCTTAAAAATTTAAAGGTTAAAGGTTGTAAAGGACTGTTTTTTATCTAAAATGAGGAAAAAGGACAAGAAAAAAAGATAGTGGTCGAGAAGGACAAAAACGTGCATGTTACTACATGTGTTACTACATGTTGCTACAACCAGATGTAGTAACACATGTAGTAACATGCGCGTTTTTGTCCTTCTCAACCATTATTTTTTTGTCTTGTCCTTTTTTTCCATTTTATATCTTTTTTTGTCCTTCTGGCCTCTGGCCCCAAAATTTAATTCCAACTGTCATCTTTTTTTAAAGGATCAGGTCTGACGTAAACAGCCGAACAATTTAGCTTTTATTAATTTTCTTAAACACTTATATCTATTAATTAATAACTACAAAATGATAAAATTTCACTAATTTTTTTTAATTTTTTTTCGTGTTCTCTATTATAATACCACAATCGTCACATTCTGAGTTCCGACCTAGTTTACGATACTCTGACATTAATAATGATTCAATGATATAAAATTGGATGTGTATATGATGAAAAAAAAAATTGGTGAAATTTTCTCATTTTCACATATAATGTTACAGATGTTTTTATATTTAAATATTATCTAAACGTCCCCTCAAAAAAATTTAAAATATATCACAGTTGACAAATAAATATATATATTGGAAATTTTACTATGGTCCTGAAGTAAGGAGATTGGATCCCCTCATGTGTATGATGTTCACACTAGTGTATTCAAGGAGTTGGGTATTTTTTTTTTGGTTTTTTAAGGCTGAAAATGCACATAAGGGATCAGTGCACAAGAGTTGATCTTGTTTGCTGGACTAAGTATGACTTGATGATCCATGACCAATAAGAAATCGAAAAAACACATAAGTCCCGATCATGTATAATATAAATGTCATGTTTTTAAATTTTACCCTTCTTTTATAAAATCTTATTGGTAGAACAAGTATGACATGGTGGTTCAGGACCACCATATATATGGGATAAGGGTCATAATATGAAAGATGTCAGAATTTTAGGACTATAAGAAAAGTTTTTTGTCAAAAATAACATTACACTAGTGAAAGTGAATGTGAATTTAAAAGTGAATTACGTTAATTTTCAGCACAAAACCAACGTAATTCAATTTCAAATTCACTATCATTTTCACTTTCACTAATGAAATGTCCTTATTAACTAAAATCTTTTTTTATAATCCTAAAATTCTGACATTGTTTTAAATGTGTCTTGATTGACAATTAACTAATATATATATATATATATATATATATATATATATATATATATATCATACTTAGTAGTAGACTATTAATTTTGCATCCTTGTACTACCATTTTGTCTTTTAGTGGTTTTTTTTGGGGGAAGTAAAACGACGTCGTTTTGATCATAGGAGTTTTTTTTTGTTTTTTTTGAAACGAAGTCGTATGATTTGGTACGGTGTTATCACATCAACGTGTTTATCACTAGGGTTTTTATTTGAAGCATTCAATTCTCTGATTTAAAGTTTCGGAAATTTTAATTGTGTTATTATATAGTTTCTATTGGTTCACTGAAACTCTGGTTTGACTTTTTGTGCACGAAGGTGCATTTCGATCTTCAGAATTTTTTGGTTAAGTAAAACGAAGTCGTATGATTTAATACGGTGCCACAAAAACTACTAGAAAATAAAATATTGTAAAAATTAGACAAGGAATGAGAATGAGAATGTTCATTCGATGTATGATACATAAAAGATACATAAAAATAAAAAACGAGATCCAACTCCCATTTATCTTACTTATCCTTCGGTTACTTTACTTCGATAAAAGATAAGAAAATGAAAATCTTCCGAACCTTTTCTTTTTTTATTTCTTTTAATTAGTATTAGTTAGGGTTAAGTCTGACATGTATAATATTCTACGATTAACAATTCATTTATTCAAGTTTGGGAAATTATAATTTTGTTATTATGTAGTTTTTATTGGTTCACGTAAACTCTGGTTTGACTTTTTTTGCACGAAAGTGCATTTTGATCTTCGGGATTTTTCCCCACATGTAACCTTTCTTGCTGCAAGACGCAGGCATATTATCACCTCCAGAGGATGGTTTAAATGCTTTTCTAAGCATTGAAGTAGGTTGATATCTTCTTTATTTTTGCTAAAATAAATTTATTGCAGACATAAAAACTATAACCAAGATAAAAATGAGGACACACCGATATATATATATATATATATATATATATATATATATATATATATATATATATATATTGGAGGATATATATATTGGATAGTGATTTAGGCACAGAAAATACACACATAAATTATCCACACAACACTTTATAACCACACATTTTAACTTTAAAAGTAAAAAAAAAAAACAATACAAAATTCTGGACCACGATTTCCATTTCGGAAGATGAGATCGGTACACAATTCTGTGCACTAATCATTTTCCATATACATTTTGGAGGATGCATGCAAAAGGAAAAAATGGCACATCTATCTATACATAGTGCTGTAAACGAGCCGAGCCGAGCCGAGTGCCGGATGTTCAAGCTCGAGCTCGTTTATAATCGAGCATGCTCGGCTCGGCTCGTTAAGACAAACGAGCCTAAAAGCCTGTTCGAGCTCGGCTCGATAAGAAAGGAAAATGTTCGAGCTCGAGATCAAGCTCGCGAACAGGCTCGAACTCGAGCTCGGCTCGTTCAATAGCAAATTTTTTAGGGGCTCGTTCAATAGCTCGTTCAATAGATATTTAATATTTGTTTTATATATTTATATATTTATTATTTATATTATATATAATATATGTTCACGAACACTAACGAGCGTTCACGAACAGGCTCGTGTTCGTTCGTTTACTAAACGAGCAGGAGAACCTGTTCGAGCTCGGCTCGATAACATAAATGAACGAGCTCGAACGAGCTTAAACGAACCGAGTTCGAGCCTTATTCACGAACATTCGATTCGTTTAACACCTCTATCTATACACAGTCCACACATATATCTAGATTGTAGTAGATAGTAGTAGATAGAGTCGTATCACACCCATTTACTTCTCTAACTTCTTCACCTCACCTCACCTCACCTAAAGAGTCATCTTCTTCCTCCTCAGCTCAAATTTCCAATCTTCAAAAAAAAACAATAAAGGGCTTTCAGTGATTATCAGCAATTCAGCATTATGCCTTCTTCTCTACTAATTCCTGCTACTAGTAATGATGATTCTCACCATCTCTCTCGTTTACTAGACCTCGCTCGTCCTTTCCTCCGTGAAGAACTCGAAAAAATCGACGAAAATCTTCCTACCCTCGTCTCCGTTTTGCGTTCTGTCGGCGCCGGTGAGTGTTGGCACAAACACGGTAGCTTCCTTCAACACCTCGTTGATATCTACCGTATTCTCAAGATTTGGAATGCTCCTGATTCCGTTTGTCTCTGTGGCCTTTTCCATTCTGCTTACTCCAATTCCTATGTCAATCTTGCTATATTTGATCCCTCTACTGGTAGAGACACCGTCCGTGGCCACGTCGGCGAGGCTGCTGAACGGTTGATTCATATGTTCTGTATCGTCCCCCGTCAGAGTTTGATTCACGACGATCTGTTGTTCAATTACGCCGATTCAGAACTCGTGGACCATCTTAATCAATCCGAAATCTCTCTCGATAACGCCAAGGAAAAGGGTCTGTTTAATGAAGAAGAACCGTGGAGGAAGAAAATCCAGTCGCTTCTTCCGCCGGAGGCATCACGGTGAAGCACATAAAGAGCGGAGAAGATGTATTGGTTTCCAGGAGATTAGCTGCGACTTTCCTTCTCATGACGATGGCTGATTTCAGCGATCAGCTCTTTGGCTGGCAAGACCAGTTGTTCAATAACTCAAATGGGCGTCTCGAATTCGCCGGCAACAATTTCACGGCATTGTGGCCCGGCGACGGGAAGCCGGGGCTCTGGCTTAGCTCCATATCAAGAATGGGCGCCTTATACAACTTAATTGTAAGAGAAGAAGAGATTTTCATCACAGAACGAACCAAATCAAGAAATGAAAGGTTCATTCCAGGCAGGGATGAAGAACTTGAGCTTGTAATACCCCCAGTTTTCAAGAATTGCAAAAGAATTTTAAATTCTGAAGATCAGAAAGAAGCAAGGGATATGTATTGGGAGGCAATATACAATTCAGAAAAAATAGGATTAGAAGAAGCAGAGAAATTTGTGTTGGGATCAATTGAGAAGAACCCATTTGTTGGGGAGCCACATGTGGTGTTGGGGCAGATTTATATGGGGAAAGGGATGTTTGAGGAGGCACAGAAAGAAGCAGAAAGAGGGCTAAGACTGATTCTGGAATGGGGGAGTCCATGGGACAAGAGGATGTCTTGGGAAGGATGGGTTGCTTGGGGTAGGGTTGTCCTGATGAAGGCTAAAGACAAATCATGGCCTCAAACTTCTTGGGGTATTCTCAACTTGGGGCTTGTCCAGTGAGGAAAGTTTTTGGATGCATCCGTCATATGCAATGAATTTCTTTAGTCTGGTATTCTGAGATCTTGTGTTAGAGTTATACTATTAAAAACTAGAATGCATGTTTCATTGTATTGCTTTTATGATCGTATATCACTTTTTAGTTAATAAATAGTTAATGAGTTACATGCTTCATAAACTAGAATGCATGTTTCATTGTATTGCTTTTATGATCGTATATCACTTTTCAATTAATAAATAGTTAATGGTTGCATGCTTCATTGTATTGCTTTTATGGATTATGTTAACAATTGTATCTCACTTACCAGTAAATAGATGGTTGATGTGTTACATGTGTGTATGTTTTACATTGTACAATGCATAGAAATGCCCTCATACTCGGTTTCTTCTTTGTTTCCAACATGCCAACGCCCGTACCTTTTTGAGACCACTAATGATTAATTTCATTGAGTTGTAATGCATTTAAAAAAGGCTAATACATGTACAACATACATAATATAAAAGAATTACTTGACCTTACTATTGATACACCACATCTGGATTCTTCCGGAATCTTAATACATTCTTCAACACGTCCTCGTAATGTCATGAGAATGGAATGAATATGAAGTGTGGTGTTTAATGAGCTAAAGTGAGAATTGCCTAAAGGTTTGGTGAGCAAATCCGCCAATTGGTCCATGGAAGTGATGAATTCGACAACCAACTGCTAGGATGCGACAAGCTCGTGAACATGGTGAAATTCAATCTCAATGTGCTTGGTGAGATTGTGAAAAACAAGATAGGCTATAAGATGCGCGGCGCCAACAATATTACATCAAAGAATGGGAGGGGTAGGAAACGTAATGAACATCTCACGAAGGAGACTGCACATCCACCGTAGTGTAGCAACTGTGTTAGATAATGCCTTGTACTCAACTTCAGTACTACCCTTAGAAACAATGAGATGTTGTTTAGTGCGCTAACCGATTATATTATTACCAAAGACAATGCAATAGGAACCATCCAAACGACGAGTATCAAGATTCGCATCCCAGTCAACATCAATATAAGCTTGCAGGGAAATAGGAAACGAGGAGGAAGGAAAAAGTCCCTCAAAGATTGTATGTTTATGATACCGAAGAATCCACTTGATTATTTTCAATGATCATTAGTAGGTGAGAGCATAAATATGTTGACGGAATGAACTATAAAGGCAATGCCAGGTCTAGTAAACTGAATGTACTAGAGGTACCAACAACAGTACGAAATACAGACGTATGAGAATATCCGTGAAGCAAGAGAACCAATCACGAGGAGATTTGCGTAAACCATCGAGACTACGCTTAAGCCGACACACGTGGGGAGGAAGATCGAGATGAACGGAACTTGTGAACTGTTGTATGTAGACATCTTCATATAAGTGACCATTCCTTCTCATGTCATTGGTCTTAAAACACCATATTATTTGTTGTATGACAAATAGTTTGATTACACAGAACTTAGGGTTTTTGGTTCCCTTGTATATGCTTGTACCCCAGTATACAATAGGGCAAAGTTTGATCCTAGGTCTAGACAATGTGTCTATCTTGGGGTTCTTAAATTCACCAAGGGTCACATTTTACTTGACAAGCAAACTAGGGATATCTTTGTGTTTAGAGATGTAAAATTTTATGAAAATAATTTTTCCTTACATTTTAGACATACGGATACACAAACCAATTTGCCCTTTCTTGTTCCCTATGAGATTCTAACAGATGAGATTTTGCAACATCCTCAAACCACTGGAACTGTCAATGAGCATTCTGCTATCACAGTTCCGGTTGCTTCTATACTGATTGCTCAAAATGAAACAAGGAGGTCGGGTAGACAAAGACATGTGCCTGCATATCTATAGGAGTATGTGCTTCCCACCAGGAGATCATCACCACATTCCGTAAAAAATGTGGCCTCTTATGATAAACTGGCCAACAACTATCAGAAAGTTTGTTTGTGCAGCAGATGCTATTCAAGAGCCTAAAACATATAATCAAGCCATAAAACATGAATGTTGGAAAGAAGCAATGCAAAAAGAGTTAGATGTTTTACAGCAACAAAGACTTGGAAAATTGTGACTCTAACTCCTGGTAAAACTACCATTGGTTGCAAATGGATATACAGGGTTAAATATCATGTTGGTGGATCCATAGAGAGGTACAAGGCAAGATTAGTAGCAAAAGGCTACACACAAACATATGGTATTGACTAGCAAGAAACCTTTTCACATGTAGCAAAGGTTACCACAATGAAAACCTTATTAGCCCTTGCAGCTTCTAAAAGATGGCATATACACCAAATGGATGTGAATAATGCCTTCTTTCATGGTGAGTTAGATGAAGAAATCTATATGGTTCTACCGCTTGTCTTCAAAACAAAACAAAACAAATCAAGTTTGTCGATTTACAAAGTATTTGTATGGCCTAAAACAGGCTAGCGGGCAATGGAACTCCAATTTCACTGAAGCATTAACAGAGATATGATTCATTCAATCACCTCATGATCACAGTATGTTTACAAGAGGTCTAGGCAAGGATTTCATAGCCCTACTTGTCTATGTGGATGACATAATAGCCACCAATTCTTTCCAATTGATGAGGTCAAACATGTACTTCACCGGAAATTCCAGATCAAGGATAATGAAGATTTGAGATATTTTTTAATCAGCAGCATTTCGTATTTTTACAGTTATAAACCGATAATCTTCAACTGCTATAGAGTATATATAGGTGTATATGGAGCTATGATGCATACTAAAAGCGATTATAACTAACCTAACTACCCAATAACTAATTTTTAAGCGAAGTGTTCGAAGAAATGCTTCTTAGACACTTGAAACTTCTTCAATCACTTCAAGATGCTGTGTATAAGATTCAATACCCCCCTCAAGCTGAAGATGGAATGGATTCTTGCACTTGAAACTTCTTTAATCACTTCAAGATGCTATGTATATGATGGTGTAAAAGCTGAATAGGCCCCCAATTTTGACAAGAAGTAGTAAAAAATGGGAGCATCTAGTGGCTTTGTTAGAATATGGCAGTCAAGTTATATGGCGGTCAAGTTCAATGCGTTTTGTTCTTTCATAGAAAATGTGATTTTTTTGCTATGTGTATGGCACTAGCATTGTCACAGAAGAGTAAAATGGGTAGAGGAACAAGTATTTGTAGGTCTTTCATGATGTACACTGGCCATTGCAACTCACATGTGGCATTGGCCATGGTCCTATATTCTGCTTCGGAAGAGCTTTTGGCTATTGTGCTTTGTTTCTTTGATTTCCATGATACCGGTGTAGTGCCAAGAAACCTAATGTAGCCTGATATGGATTTCCTAGAGTCTTAACATCCTGCCTAATCTGAGTCTGTATATCCTTTATTCTAAATGATCAAGAACTTCCCTCATTGCTTGCTCTTTTCCTCTTATTAATGTACAATTCTTCCTCATTAATGAAGTTCTTCCATTTTCTTGAGCTTTCCTACGTTTATTTCTTCCAATTTGATAAAATCTACCGAAACCGAGTGGTAAACCCTAGTTTTCTAACAATAAAAATCTTTCGAAAACCTAAAATCATGATCCATGCTTACTAGACTTGAAAAGGTAAATGATTGTTGAGTTTTCTCGACTTGTTTGGCAGTAACTTTTGGCTTTGGTGAAGAGAGAAAATTGAGAGTTTGTGTGGAGCTTTGAATGAAGAGTGTGTTTGACTCATTTTTTAAGAACATGGGTCAATAAAGTTGCAAAACCGTTTGGCCACCACCGGAGGTTGCTAGAGTTTGTAAAGTTGCAACTTTTGTGTTTAAATCCCACCAACTAAGAGCACATGTAATGTTTTGGGAGAAAAAGGTTTTGAAAAAGCTTAACGGCTCACAGAAGTGACAGGCCGGAAGAAAGTATGAAACATTTTTTATTAAATGTGGGTAATTAGTGGCGGACCTACATACAACCAAGGAGGTCAACTGCCACCCCTCCCTCACTTGATCTAAAAAATTACACTAATATTTGAACTATGCATATAGTTTGACCCCCTTAAATTTTTTATTTGTCTTTAAAAAATTTATCCCCTGCCCGAGATCCTGCGTCCGTCCCTGTGGGTGATGGCCTCTCATTTAAAATTTTAAAGTAGAAGAAGTGAAGCATTCTCCTGCAACTTCTATACTTAGACTATCTCCAGTCATAAACATTTTAAAAGGTTTATGACTGTGCCACGTCATCGGTTATAAACCTTTTCGTTTATAAACCTTTTCTTCTCCATTCATAAACCTTTTATCATGTCATGTCATCACTCTATAAACATTTTCTTCTCCACTCATAAACCTTTTAACATAAATTTAAATATTTCTTTTTAAACTCTAATATTATTAAACATATTATTATTATTATTATTATTATTATTATTATTATTATTATTATTATTATTATTATTTATTAATAAAATCGTAAACATAAAATTTAAAATCATAAACATAAAATTTAAAAATTAGCCAACTCTTGGCTTACCCGAATTTGCATAATCATACAAAGTACGAAATAATTAAATACTACTAAACATTCAACCAACACTAATTAAATTAATCTTCATTGCTAGTATTCCCGAAACGCTCCCAAATATGTTCGACCAAGTCGGCTCGAAGTTGTTGATGCACTTCATGGTCGCGTAGTTCTGCATGCCTCCGGAGGTATTGTTGAAATCCTTCAATAGGGCCTTGAGATGCGTGTACCGGTGGTTCGGCTACTTCGTCACACCAACTAGTTATTGCATTTCCTTCTTCATCTATTTTTGAACCGGTAGCTTTTCCTTTTCCTTTCTCTTTCTTTTTGAAATCCCTACCCAACGGGCGGATTTGATTCATCATCGTTGTTGATCTCATTGGGAGCGTCGGATGATGTGTACGCACCTTCTTCGGATATCCTCGTCTTTTTTCTACATGATTTTTCACTTGTTAATCCACCTTTCCATTTTGGTTCATCTTTCACCATTCTCCACACATGCTCGTGTTTGAAATGTTTATTGGTTGTTGATTTATAAAGAGCACGTGCTTCTTCAATCATTTGGTCATCGGACCACCCACTTTTACGTTGTTCTCGGACTGAAATGAAGAATTGATTAAACGAAGTAACCAATTTAATAATTGCATACCGGTGAGATTTCAAATTGCTCGTTGATTTTGTCTCTCCTTCCTTTCGGTGCTTGTTGTAGTACTCCGCAATTCGTCTCCAAAACTCCTTATTATTTTGCGAGTTACCTTTCACGCTATCGGTTGAAATGATGAGAAATGCACTTGTAAGCATTTTTTCCTCTTCGATACTCCACTTTGATTTTTGTTTTCTTTCATCTCGATTGTTCGATTCATCATCATCGAGAACAATGTTTTCCAACCCTTCTTGGGTAGAGAAGGTTGGAATTTCTGTTCCACCGACCCTTACCTTTCTTTGTTCATTCGATGATGTTCCCATAGTTGGATTACAATATCCGGATGCGTATTGACTCACCATTGCGGGATGCGGATTCATGTGAAAGGGCGGATATGGAGAATATGGAAAAGAGAAATTTGGTACATTTGAATTGTGAACATTTGCATACGAAAAATTGGGTGAAGGTTGAAAATATGGAAAATTCAGAGCAGGTTGAGAATATGGATACTGAAAATTCGAGTAAAATTCGAAGTAGGTTGGGGAGATTGTGAATCATCTTCCACATTTGAGGAATTGAGTAAATTTGAAAAATAATTATTTGCCATGATATATGGAGAGAAGAGAAATAAGTGTTGTTGAAGTTGTAAAGAGATAAATAAGTGTTGGTGAAGTTGTATATATAGAGGTAGATAAAAAGAAATATTAAAAAAAATAACAAAAACTTGTTTGAAATTTGAAAAAAAAAAAAGAAAAGAAGAAAAAAAGAAAGAGTATTATGTCGGCTGAGCTTAAAAAAATTTTAAAAAAAATAAAAAGAAATGCCAAGTCATCACAACATAAAGTGGTTTGGAAAAGGTTTATATCCATAAACCTTTAGAAATTTATCTATCCACTCAGCATCTCTCCAACAGCTACAAACCTTTACTAAAAGGTTTATGGAGGTTTATGGAGCTTTTACTTCCTACCGTTGGAGATAGTCTTAGAGCATATGTAGTGGTCTCGTACCAAAAAGACGTGGAGAGTACAATATACAGGTGGTGGCCCATTACAATTATTGCATTATTTAATGTTCTTTCTCAAAGTTGTACCATTTTTTACGTAATGGCTCACGTCTATTTACTAATTTATTAATAAAGAAAGAAGCCTTCACCCACTCCTTCTCCGTACCGAGGCCAAGGGCGAAGCGTTGGACTGAACAGCATCCTCAATTTGAGTCATTACCCAAATATTATTTTCATAGGCTTTCTATTTTTAGATATTGTCAAAAAAATGCCAACTAAAAGAGCCACTACATATATTGAAAAAGGATTTTAAAAAAAACAAACATTACGTGATATTGGGGTCGTTCTACTGTAGGGACTCTCTAGTAGGGAATCGCTTACGTGGCAGGATCTGGACCACACAGTGCCCCGTGTGTGGAAACTGTGTGGTCCAGATACAAACATTACGTGATATTGGGGGAAATAAAAGTCATTGTGTCGGGAAAATGGATCAATAAGAGCAGCCGTAATGGTGCCTGTGAATTGGTACCGTGGAACAGACCATGTCAGGTGATGTGGATGAAAAGTATTGGTTGAAAAATGTAGAAAAATTGTATAGATGATGTGTAATTGATTAGATGGTGTAGTGGTGGTAAAAAGTAGATGGTATGTAATTGATTAGATGGTGTAGTGGTTATAAATTTTCATACATCTATTGCTTAAAATACTAATAAATTTTCAAATCATTAATATTGTTATATATAATATAAGTTCTAATTACATTATCTATATAAATTTAACTGTTTGTTTTAAGTTGTAATCATGTTTTCTTAATAATAATATCTAATTTTTAATTAATGTTTGATATTGTATTTGATAACGAGAAATGCTGGTGCCAGAACAAAATATGCACAACAAATGTCACAACAAACTTTTAAACCATTGAAATTTTTGGGACACGTATGATTCAATAGGTCTCACATCATAATCAACGACTCCAAAGTGTGTTGTATAATGTTGTGGTCATTTTGTTGTGCCATTATCAATACTATTTGATAACGTGTTTTGGAAAAAAAAAAATCACTCTCAAGTATTGTTTGACACTATTAATAATATCACAGTTAATCTACTCGAGCGTCACATTTTGCACACCCCAGCACCTCTAACGAAGACAAGTGAACTTGAAAAAGTGATGCTCACTTGCCTAATTCTTCACAACATGATCGTAGAGGACGAGCGCGGCCACGATCTGCCTGAATGGACCCCACCCGATGATGAGGAGCGACACGTGCGAGAAGAGTGCGGGACGGTGAGAGAACGTGCCTCAATAATACTTGCTCGGCTGGGCATGATCCGTAACCGTCGGACAAATAATAGGTTACAGAGTGACCTTATTGATCATGTTTGGATGCGATATGGTGGGGAAGAAGGCGACTAAAAATGAAAAGTATAAGCAAAGACTAATTCTTCCAGAGATTATTTCACACAATGTATCTCCATACATGCATCCACTTGTCTATTTATGTTTCATTTAAAAAAAATGTTCAAGGAGATGCTGTAACATTCACTTGTTGTAATGGTAATGACATTTTCCTACTATATAGTAATAAACGTATGATAGCAAATGCCATCAAATAAAAAAATCTCTTATGTCATTCTTGAATATAACCATACACAACTTAGCGAATATGTGCTATAGTTCATATATAGCAGAGTAACGGAGAGGGTACACCAAAGTTAAATACGACCGCGTATGAAGATGTATAGAATTCAAGGAATGAAGGAAGGCAAGCATGCTCTGTGATTTATTTTAGAGTTTGCACCCTATAGATCACCAGACCTGAAGAGGACATGCTGTGTTTGGACCTTGAGAAAAGCATGATGTACTATTATCTAGGATACAAACCAAGCAAAACAAACAATTCCCAAAAGGACACCAAATCATATTACGTCAAAACAATTTCCAAAAGGACATCAAGTCATATTACATCAAAACAATTCTCAAAACGACACCAAGTCATATTACATATTCGAGTGCTTGTCTTTGGCATAACAAAATGTAGAAGTTTAAGCAAGTCAAGCAAAATTATCAAAGACCAAGCAAAACAAACAATTCACAAAAGGACACCAAGTCATATTACATCAAAACAATTCCCAAAAGGACACCAAGTCATTACATAATCATGTGGTTGTCTTTGGCTTAGTCATCTCCAAGATTAGCTTCATCGTCCTCTAAGTCCGGATGCCTTTGAGATGTACCGGCCCTCGAGTTATCAAACATGGGTTCCATACATGTCGGAGATTGAAACTCAGTTCTTTTAAGTGATTCATTCAACTCAGTAAAAGTATATTGATCAATGCACATGAACAAAACATCACACAAAAAATTCCATGTTTCACCTCACAAACATGTAATAATGGAACAATGCAAGTATGCATTTGTGTAACTCAAAGATGAAGAAATAACATAAACAATAAAAACATGTAAAAATTAAGTGTAACTCAAAGATGAAGAAATAACAGAAAACCATATACCTGCGTATTGTTCTGTGCAGTGCCACTGCCCGTTGTCTCACCTCATACTGAAGCTTTTGGGTGGGTGTTAACACAGACTCTGTCCCAAATTCATCAAGCTTCCGGACTGCAAGAAGCAGCATTTCACCCGATGCCGTTATCTTGTCAATTATATTGGCACGTGACTTAGCCAAATCCAAGTCATGCTGTTTGGCTTGCATACGCAACTCTACTTGAAGGACATGATTATTTATCTTATCCCTAACAAGTTGATCTTCCCTTGACTTTTCCCACCTAGCGTTAGTTGATGCTTGCAAACTCACAAGCCCAGCTCTAAAGGTTAGGCTAGCCGCTTCATGTGCATCCGATAACCGCTGTTTCTTTCGTCCATGTGCACCTTTTGTTATTTTATGTCCCGGGGGATGAGGTATATCTCTAGACGCAGGACCATTCAATATAGGTATGCATGTGGCACCTCTCTCAGTAACGTCACTAATAGACCCCGTACTGCCTTCTTGAGTTCCGGGAATGATAGGTGTCTCTGATCCGGCCACGTTGGAGGCAGGTGGAATGGGAGAAAACCCAGGAATGGGGGTGTCCACAGGTTCAGGTGGTGCACCTACACATGGTTGGGAAGTAGAACCCGTGCCCTTATCTGAAGGTTTTCTCATGGGGTCGTACCATCTTGGGCATGCCTTCAACACATTCCAACATGCCATGTGCTTGAAAGGTTTTCCATTATTTTCATCCTCCCACATTTGCATGGCGGTAGACTCCTATGAAAAGAAAAGGTTATAACATCAACAAAAAAAAACAGATTACTATCAACCATGTGTTGTACAAGAATTACCGAATCAAATAAACTTAAGCCGCTAGCAGTCTGCTGGAATGCTTTTGTGAAGGTGTTGAACCGGATGGTGTTAATAGCCACTAGGCAAATAGCCCCGCTTGAGGGTATTGCATAGGAATTGTAGGAATGAAGGGTGCTTGGAGAGGAATACCGATATTATCCGAGCTAGGAGGTTGCGAAGCACTTTGGCCCTCGCTCACGTCTTGTCCTTGATTCATATTTAGATTGATGGACATTCTGTTTTAACCTGCAAGGCTTAACAGACAATCAAATTTGGGCAATCTTAAAAGCTAAGTGCTTATAATCCATTAAGAATCTCAAACACAAGTCCATGATCCAAATATGGATTTTCCAAAGATAATGGGATCGATTTGGTTTGCCTAAGAACATGACTTGGGCATCATTGCAAACAACTATGTAAAATATAAACAAGTATCACACATCAAGCTGTTGAATCTAGCAATTACAAAGCTAAAAAAAACAAAAACAGAGTCAATTCTTCCAAGTAACTAAGCCAAAAATCTAACAATACCAAAGCAACAAAACCACAACACAGAGTCACTCCTAACACTACATGTACAAAAGTTCCCAGCTTCTTATAAAAACACTTGGCATCCAAAAAAGAGGGGGAAAAAAATCAAGAAGTCAAGTAACCATCTAAAGCTGAAAACCAAAATGAAGAAACATAGCTGAATTTTAAAATAAAATTTAACAATCATAAATGAAAGAGATAACTTTAGATCCACTAAGATTGAAATAAACCTTCTTTTTTATTTCAGCATCATCACATTACAAATACATCTTTACTTTAAAATAAAATAAAAATGCTTCTTGGAATCCATACCTACCTACAGCCACAGCTTCAAAGGACTCCAATTTATTTATTTTTTCGGAAAAAAAAAAGCTCACAAATATTGAATTTAATAGAATTGGGGAAGATGCCTTGAGGTGAATCATCAGGAAACCTTTGAAGCTCACAAAGGTGTTTTGTGTTTCAAAGTTCATGCTCTAAATAAATAAATAATAATAAAACAAAAAAAAAAAACACAGAACTCGGCATCTTTTGTTTGATTCAAGACATTACCATACCAATTTTCCCAATTAATGGAGTTGCTGGAAAAAACTAAGGAAATTAATGGAGTTATAAATAAAGAAAGAAACTAACCGACGATGGAGATTGTTCTTGCTGCAGAGAAATTAGGGATTCATAGGGTTGCAAATGGTTGATTTTCGATCTAGGTTTTGTGGAAGAAGAAGAATGGCTATAAATAATCTGAGGAAAAAAAAATTCGCGGGAGTTTAAGCTATAGAACTGAGGGAAAATAGAGAGAAAAAAGAAGGGAGCTAGAGGAGAGGAGATAATTCTTGGTTGCCATGATGAGAAAAAGCCAGTGATGGCCATCACTGCCGGTGACCACAAATGGCGGGGGGTTGGGATGCTGTCAATGAGATGGGGTCTATTCATGTACCATTATTTTGTATTACTGTTTTTAAAAAAGCTATTTTCTGAAGAAAAAAAATAGCAGGGTGCTACATTATCTTTAGTACGGTTGCTCTAAAAGAGCCAGAGCCAGAGCCATTACAGGTGCTCTAAGCACTAGATTTCAAACAGGTCAATCATGACGGTGCAATTCAAAAAATGCGTTTAAACGTTTTTAAAATTGAAGTCGAGGAGTTATGATTTTTTTTTTTTGATTCAATCAAATTATATATTGGCAGACTAGATCGGTACCCAAATATATACGAGTGCAACATACAAGCTGCATCAATGGTGAAGTTGTCCAGAGTTTTAGAAAGACACTTTTGCAACATATAAGCTGCATCAATGGTGAAGTTGTCCAGAAATGGAGCATTTCTGTAAGTCTTGGCAGAGTACTTACACAATTTAATTTAAGGTTATATGAATGATGTTAAGCTTATTTTCCATGTTGTGAGTAACTCAAGTACTCAACCAGTATAGAATGATCAATGATATAATATCAATCAAGTTGTGTCAATCTTTATGACCTGTGACCTAATGAAGAAGGAACAAAAACTCACATTATTAGACACTTGAGTAAAGTTTGGTTCATCATTCTTCTAAATGTAATTATACTTATTTGATATGAAAAGCATAACCGGCAAATGGTTAGAAATTAAATGATATTCAAAAAACATAAGATTTCATCTAAAATTTTGAAACAAGAAACTGCAGTCGTAATAAAGTTTCAAACTTGGTTCATTTTTGCTAGCATTCTCAGAAACAAAATGTACAGAGAAGTAACCAAAACATTTCAAGATGAAATTCAACATAAAACACAACAATCCCTGATTCCCTATTCTTCTTCATCATCAACATTCTCCTGCTTTTCCTCATCATCAGGTACTTCACTTTCACCATTTTCATTTTCATTTTCATTTTCAGCACCTTGATTAGATTCCAAGCTTTTTTCATACTCTGCTTTCAGTTCTGCTGCTTTATCAATATAAGGCTTCTTTTCTTCATCACTTAAAGACTTCCATTTCACACCACCCTCTTTAGCCACGATTGAAACCTTCTTGCAATCAGGATTTTCCTTCATGAAAGTTTTCCTAAACTCCTCCATGAACACAAAGAATGCAGTTGGTGGACGTTTTGGTGCATTTGGATCCTTTGCTTTCTTGTCCTTCTTTGATTTTGGATCTGTCGACTTTGCCTTCTTTCTGCACAAATCATTTAAATCCCAATTTCAAGTTGTGTCCATGAAATCAGAAAAAACAAGAAAATGCAAAGCAGGATTTGATGAATTACTTTTCAGTAGGCTTTTTCTTAGCCTCAGCAGGCATATCCACCACCTGAGCCTCTGCACATAAAACATAACATTTCAGAGAACGAAACGAGAGAAATTAAAGGGTTCTTTCAATTTATCAAATTAGTGCAGATCCATTCAAACACACAGTGTGAAAATCATTAAAATAAAACGGTAAACCAATTTGAATCCATCACCGAGAATCACAGAAAACTATTTTGCAATACAAATCATTAATCAAGTGGTGGCAGAAGAATACCCACCCAGATTCAACTTGATTTTAGCATCCAGACTGCAGTTATGGAAGCCAATCAAAGCAACAGCTACATCTTTTTTGCATCCCTCGCTGTAAAACAAAAAATGAAATGGTTAAGCATGTACTTATGCACCCAAATTTTGAAATTAAACACAGAAGTGAAAAAGTAAAAGGCATCACACCATCTAGTGAAAGCACTGCCGTCTCTAGCGCGTTTTAAAGAAGATCCGGCAGAAGCATCAACAGAAGAGGTAGGTGGAGAAGAATCCACTTCAACCCTCTTCCTAACTCGGGTCGGGTTGGGCTCCGACTTTGAATCCATTTTCTCACCCGCCATTGCTTCAAACACTCAGGAATGAACGATCTAGAACTAGTAATTGAGAACAAAAACGGTGAATCTGGAATGGTGAATTGGAAGCCCTGTATTATTAGTATTTAAGAAGAAGGAACGAAAATTTTGGGGCGGGGGAATACGGAAAATTTGTTTGGCGCCATTCAAAATTTAACCGCGAATAAATTTTATTCTATTTTTTTTAGAGAACCGCGAATAATTTTAAAGAGGGACTGTTGTAGTGGGTGTGGATCGATGAGTTGGCCGTCTCCACAGCCGTTAGATCAAGTTTGGCTTGATTGTGTGTGCCGTGGATTCTGTTTGTAATTTCTTTTAATTTGTTCAAATAAACCACAATCAAGTTAAGGAGATTATTGTGTGGTGTCTCTACACGGTGCGGAGACACCGTATTGCAGCCCCCACACCACACAGTTTTATTCTGTATTTAAACTGTGTGGTTCTGATCGTTTCACTCGTCACTTCACCTTTAAATTCCCTCACCACACAATAACTTCTCATCAAGTTAAGCCAAGGGGAAATGGTATGTGCACTACACAAATGTGTAGTACACATACCACAACTTGCTTCAATCCTATTGATTAAAGTGATAAATTATTTATTATGTTGGTCCTAACAAAATGTATGGTGTTGATTGTGTTGTGTAAATGTTGTGGTGAAAAGGATAGTGGATGTATAACTACTCTAAGTCAAATCAAACCTGAGTGAAATAGTTTATACTCGGTTATGATTCCATTTCAGATGCAATTTTTTAAAATGTAAAAATTAGGGACCTTAAATAAAAAGTTTCATCTCTTTTTAACAAAAGAAGAAAAAATTAAATTGTTTGGTCTCAGAAGTAGAATAAAATCAGACAATGTATACCGCTGAGGCGCTAACTATGAGTTAGCTTAGTTATATATAAAGATGTACGGACCGATTGGGCTCGGTACTAGTCTACTAGATGGGAAAACGATTGGTAAGTTTTAACGTGTTCAACATTTTTATCAGACCGATTGAATCGTTATAAACCAAAATGTTTAATGGTTTTGAAAACTATAAAAATGAAACTAGCTAAAAAGTGAACCAAACCGATTCTTGGTTTGGTTTTGATTTTAATAGTTAAGACCTATAATTATGTTATTATATGTGTAGATTCGATTATTTTACTATATACTAAGTATATACGTTTGTGTATACCTTTTATCATGTTGTTCTTTACCTCGAAAAGGTGATGAATTTGATGAAGTGTACGAGTCCTATCAATAGTGACCTCGTGGAATTTTGATAAGCTTTAATGTTTTAATAGAATGGACTTTTGAGTTTTGAGAAACTTTGTAATAACTTAGACTATTAATATTTTGGTGGATCATTGTTGTATTTTTTTATTTATTTAATATTGTAATGGAATTAATATTGGATTTTGTATTCAACGTATATAGATTCTGAGTCGTTTTAACTTCTGCAAATTAAACTTTGATGTTAACTTAAGAGATTTACGTATATAAGTAAATTAAATTTAAGTTAAATGTGTGCAGAACATTCGATTTCGAATAAAAAATCGGTATTCAAGAACCGAACCCGACAATTATATTTCCTACCTCCATCAAAAAATATAAGCCAATTTAGATTTTTGGTTTTGTCCCATAATATAATTACATTTAGATAACTAATGAAATATTTATTACATTTTTCTTCTTTTACCCCTCATCATTTTTTTTACCACTTTGCATTAATAATAATCAAAAGTCATTTTAGAATATTTTTTTGGGTTTATTACTTAAAAGTATAGTTTTTTATACTTATTAACCTCATAAGGACATAAAGGAATCAGTTGGACTTATAAGGACATAATATATCTACATGTACCAAAATACCCCTAATCTAATAACATAAGCTAAACCCACGGCATTAATGTTCTTACCGTTCTTTTGCGCCGAAAAAACTCAAGAAAACTTCCCACGATCACTGAAAAAAACTGTCCACAGTCGCCTTCAATTCCCCTTCAACAGCAATTAAGAGGATTAACAGCCGGAATTCAAAATCAGGCATCAATATCAAACCGCACAACCCCGTTTCTTCAGAAAGGAAGAACAACTCAAGAAAAAATCTGAAAAAAGCAGTGGATAATTGAGGAACATGGTGAGAAAGAAGCGGTGGTTAGAAAAGAGCGGAAACAAGTACGAAGAAGGAGAACAAAAGAAGCACCAAAGAAATCCGAGTAAGAAATCATTTACCTTAATTACATTGAGCAATTTTGACAAAAATGAATTTATTTTGTTTAATTTCAAATTAGGTCACTTGTGTTCAAAAATTAGTGAAATTGTACTGAAACTTCTTCGAAAACGTGTTCCGGATCATATAAATGCATTTCTGAAGAACATAAAGTAACCGCATGTTGTCTAGAACAAATATTTAGATGAAATTGATATGTAATAGCATATGTCACTGCAAAAACTGTACTATTTTTACTGAAATTTGCGGAAATTGGTGAAAGTCATTGTGCAAGTTGTTGTAGATGACTAAAAACCATTTACATACATATAAAAAGAGGTTGTAGTAACTGCATTTTCATTTACATAAGTTTTGAAATGAAATTAGTACTGAATAAGTGAATATCAAGTCACTGTATAATTGTTATGATGTTGTTAAACCGCTCAACAGCATGACATTAGATATCTGTGTTGTTGTGTATATAAAGTCTGTGAAGTTGAAGTAACTTTGTAATTGATATATTTTTTTTAAAGTAATCAGCAGGATATCAGTACAATGTCTGTGTTGTTTGGTTTCTATGGTCTCTGAAAGTGTAGTAGAAAATATAATACCATGTCACCGCACCATGTCACTGCATGGATTTACACTAACATACTATTTTTATTCACGGGACAAGAGAACAGTGCAGTTCTACATTAAACAGCATGCATCAGATATTCAAAAGTATAAGGGCTCATATCAAACCAAAGCATCGTGAATTGATGGACAAAACTCCGTTTAAACATATATTCAAGGCATTTGAAGATGAAAATGTCATTTTGGGGAAAAAGAAGAATGACATACTAGATGAACTTATAAATACATACAATAGATCCGAGCAAGCATTCAAGATTGGAAAGCATTATCACATGCCAACTAGGAGTGATGTCAAGCTAATTTTTGCCATAGAAGATGGCAAAAAAGAAGTTGGAGACATGAGCAAGCACTCAACGGAAGAAACTTCATTGAAAACAAGGCTGTTCTTTGATGTTGGAAGAATAAAAGTTAGTGCTCTGAAAGAAACAATAAAAGAGACTGTGAAGGAAGTGACAAAACGTCAATTGAAGACACAGTCAAGCTAATATGCCTTCTATTACTTGGTACGGTATTCTTTGCCACCTCAGGCCAAAACATTGCTTGGTCGTATCTATATTTTGTGGACAAGCTCAAAAGATTACGTGCATACGATTGGTCGTCTCATATATTAAAAGAACCGCAAGATGGACTGAATCGACAATGGTCACATCCAAGATACGTCAATGGATGCATTGTCTTCCTCCTTGTAAGAACTCGATTTTCATTATTGTTGCAACTTGAATTATATTGAAAAATTATACTATTTAACAATACTATATTATATTGTTACAGTACTGGTTCTGTGAGCACACACAGATTATAGAAGATGTTTTCAAACAGCAAAAAAAGTAGAAAAAAGAAGAGGGGACGAAGAGTATATCAAGCAGAGGAATTCCAAGGATAAAAAAATGGAATTTGAAAGACCTTCAAGGCACTCTAACAAAGAGCAAGCTACAAAAAATGGCGGAAGATGAGGTAAGTAATAAAAACAAGATTCATAATGTAGTTGATAGCTCATACTAAACTGATTACAATTCTATGTCACTACATTACAATATCATGTCACTGCATTACAATACAATGTCACTTCATTCCTATGGCATGCAATTCTAATGCTAAACTAATTTAAACTTTTCCAATGCAATATCAAACAGTTCAATGCAGTAGAATTGACTCCAACAATGAATGAGCTACTCATGATACGAAGTATGACAGCAAATAGTGAAGAATCTGAAGAAGAAGATGAATCTGAAGGAGAATCAGAAGAAGAATCTAAAGGAAAATCAGTAGAAGAATCTGAAGGAGAATCGGAAGAAGAATCTGAAGGAGAAGAAGAAGAATCTGGAACAGGATCTGAAGGAGAATCTGAAGAAGAATGTGAAGCAGAGTCTGAAAATGAAGAGGCATATTCTGAAAATGAGGATATGGAAGATCAATGCCACAACATGGAAGATGAAGGACAATTGGAAGACAATGAAGAACATATTGGAGAGGAAGATGCAGGGACTGAAGAGAGCAAGGAAGATAGTGAAAGCAATGTGCAACCAGAACCAGAAAATGAAGCGGTTCGACAACAGCAGCCTCATCAAACTCAAAAGGAACACAGACCGAAATTAGGACCTCTTCCATCATTCGAACTACTGACACCATCATCACCAGATGGTCCTGACCATACAACAGCAGAGGTACAAAAAATTACTGCAATAAAATACATAGTACTATGAATACATAAAATTTGAATTGACATTATCTAGAACACATGCAGGAAGAAGATAATGAGATGGAGAAATTGAAAGACCAATACAGGACACTATCAAAAGCATTGGAAGATGCCAACAAAAACATTCAACAACTCAAGCAAGAACTGGTAAGTATGTTGTTTATATTGCAATTCACACTAAATTATTTTATGCAAATACATACCACGATGTCACTGCATCACATAAGATGACTGATGACAGTTTCATTATCCAAATTCATTAATTAACAAGAATATATTGCAGGTGGAAAGGAAAATTTCTCAAGCTAGCTTAGAGATTATGTCTAAAAGAGTGGGAGAACTAGAAGCGGAAAATGCAATCCTCGAATCCAGTCTGAAAGATTTGAAGGAAAAAACAGCTGATATGCAAACAAAGAATGAAAAACTAGAGGAAGAAAGTACACAACTCACCGATGAATTAGAGGAGAGAGTTACGGAAAAAGCAGAACTGACAGTTGAGATTAAGGAGTTGAGCAAGAAGCTTGAAAATGCCATGGCCACCATTCAGCTGCAACAAAACAATGAAAGAAAGAAAAATGCTTATATAGGAGAACCGATGGAAGCTACCAAAAAAGAATCGGACCAACAGCAAAAGATTGCCGGTCTATTGCAAGAGCTAGAGAAAAGCAAGAAATCAACTGAGGCCCTAAATGAAGAAGTCAAAAAACTCGAGAATAACATGTTTGAAAAATACACAACAATTGGCTCTTTGAAAGCTGAACTTGTGGAGAAGAACCAAATAGATAATGAGATGATAGAAAAGATGAAAAGGCAAGAAATTGAAATTCAAGAGCTCAATAGCAAAATCCAACAATTGGAAGATGAATATGATTCTCCGGCAACTCATAAGGTGTCCCAAAATCCGGAAGAAGGGAAACAATCAGATGATAGTACTCGTGCATCCAAACCCGCAACTCATGCAGCTGAACAGAAGAAGGATGGTACAGATCAAGCAACCAATGTGTTCTCAATCGAAAAAAGGGTGAAGCATGAACCAAGAAAGAGGCAAATGCACAGAGATGATGACTTTCACTACTCAGCACAGAAGAAGAAGAAGAAGAAGAGAATTCAGAAGTCGATAAAAAAGAAACCATATTTCTTACCCGATGAAAATCCATGTGATGAAGAAGGCAAACTCATTGTGTACAAAGAAAAAGATTATTACGCTTGTGGACCACACATGCTTCCAGAAGTATACGCTGCAATTCAAGAACTAAATGCAAAGGAAGGCAAATAGTAAGCATTCGAACTAATCATCCAAAATTATTTAGACTATTTATATATTCTACACTAACAACAAATTAACAAATGCAGGGCACTAGTCCGGGCAAAGACACTCGGTGATTATCCATTTGTGAATGTGGACTCCATAATGTACATTTTGAATGACCTCTACGTAGACGAAGCGGTAACTATTACTGTCATTCCATGTCACTGCATCATGTCACTGCATCATGTTACTGCACCATGTCACTGCATCATGTCACTGCACATCAGAAAATTATTCAAAAGCATAAAAATACATTTTAATGTTCCAAAATGCCTGAATTCATGAACTAAGTTCATTGAATGCAATGTCAAACAGGTTCTTGAAGGATTCATTGAATTGATAAATCTAGACAGGATATTGAAGGATTCAATCTACATATTCTCTACAAAGATAAATGTATACAAATAAACTTATTGCAATATGTGAAATTTAAATTTACAATTTAATTGACATTGAATCTGCAGGCTATTATTGAGGAGACTGAACGTTGCGAAATATTCACAAATGAAGGAATCACGAACATTGTACAAATAATCCTCAAAGGAAAGAAGGTGTTGCTACCGTTATGCTGTTCAGGAAAAGAGTCAAGACCACCACTGGGTACTGCTAACATACAAGTTAGGAGATAATTCATGGAAACTGTATAATTATGCACCTGTACGATGAAACAAATTCGACATATTCATCGAAGAGTGCAAAAGAACAGTAAGTTATCAAAGAAAACAAATGCATTAATGTAACTCTGTGTTGTAGTAAATATTACTAAAAAATTCTACATGTACTTACAGTGCAGATTTTCTTGAAAAGCATTGAATCAATATCGGATGGAACAACCAACCAATAGCAAACATTAGCATCAGAAGTTGAAAAGATTCCAAACCTTCCGTTACAAGACAATCAAACGTAAGTCTAAATTCTATTACATAAGAAACTAAACAAAACAGAATGTATGAACTAACAGCATTTTATAAACGTGATGCAATAAATGTGCTTTGTACGTAGCATATTACATCTACAAACTAGCACAAGATCGGGTGATTCCACCAGTACTAGAAGATGAACAAGTACAATAGTGGAAAGGGAAGGTTGTGAATTCATTAGTGCTTGACAAGTTATACAAAAGGCAATATGAAATATAGTGTAATTTGACTTTTGCATTGAATGGTTATTTTTGTAGACTCTAGTTGTTTGGCCTAAGTGTCTGTTTTGAGACAATGAATGTGTTGTTATTATGTTGAATATATCTTTTTTTATCATACAGTGACTGTTTTAATAGTTCAATTGGTTATATGTATGATACATATCATCAATGATCACTTCCTGATTATTTTGCTTTATTTAATGACTGAAAGTTGCATTTTTTTTTTCTACATTCTGTTTTCAAACTAACAATAGTTATTAAATTGGAAATAAATGCATTGAAACATATGAACTCATATTGAAATGGATAATTAATCATTTCCTTACAAACAAACAAAAAAGAAATGGCTAATTGTACTGAAACCAGGTGCAGTGACATGAGTGTCACTGCAGTGACACATGTATTATCGGGAATTCTATAGCACAAACATACAATTTTAATCAATAAAAACAGCAAAATATTGGAAATAAATATTTTGCAATACATCAAATCTTATTCAAATCAATAATATTCCATTACAGCCAAGAAAAAAAAAACCATAAACAGAAATGTAGTGACACATATGTCACTGCAACAGATTTCTGATCAAATCCAAAAAACCTATCACAGGTACTCAAACAGACTTTGAACTAGAACATGTCTTCTTATTATGGTGTCCAAACTCTCCACAACCACCACATTTGATAGCACGCTTTGATGACGACTCACCACGAGATCGAATACGCTTGATCTTTGGTCTACCAGGCCTCTTCTGTGGAACATGAGGTAGAACAAGATTTTCAGGATTGTTATTCAAGAATTGACCAGGGATCGGATTTATACTAAACTTATAAGAAGCAACAAATGACTGTGACAAAAAACATGGATCAACATAATCAGCCAATGGAAACTCCGCACTCATAATCACAGCCAAAACATGAGCACAAGGATAGCCATTGCGTTGCCACTCATTACAAGAACATCTGCGAAAATTCAGATCAACACTTGCGGAAGGATTTGAAAAAACTTCATACTTATAATAACCGGAAGTAGAAACACCAAAAGCCCTCCCTACATCCATCAACTTATACAAAATAGCATCAACTTTCGGACAGATTGATGAATTGAAAGTTGCAGCAAGAGCACGCCTTTCCGAAAATCTTTCCATTAGCTTAATACGGATGCCATCAACCATATTTAAGACAGGTAGGTGCCTCTCCCGACAGATCCATGAATTGAACGACTCCGCTAAAGTGGAAGCGACATGACCATATCGACAACCTTCAAAATAAGCGTTAGCCCAATTCTCCGGACGTAAATTCTCAAAGAATTTCGTTGCACGTTTTCCACCTTCAAGTAAAAACTTTTCCATATGCTTCTGGTACTCTTCAATAGTTGAAGCATAAGCACATTCATAAATCAAATGAACCAATCTATCACGCAAAGCCTTATTTCCAAATTTACCACTAAAATGATTCTTCAAATTCATTTGCAAATGGTATATACTGTAGGAATGAAATGCATCTGGAAACACCTCCTTTATAGCTTCAATTACACCAGGATTTCTATCTGTAATAAACGTCATTCTACGAGCAGGGATACGTAAATTCCTCAAGTGTGACAAGAACCATGTCCAATTGGTAGTATCCTCGGAAGTTACAACACCAATACATAAAGGATATATTCCTACAAAAAAGCACAATGAATACATTAAAATATACCGGTGACTAAAAGCAAGTCCAAATATATATAAAATGAAAGTTATATACATTTAATATAAACTCAATGCACTGAAAATACAATGTCACTGGATAATGTTCAATGTCACTGCACTGACCATTGCATGTCACTGCATTGAACATTGCATGTCACTGCATAAAATGGACATATAATTGTACACAATCAAGATACATACCATTATCATCATCCTTTCCAGTAGCAGCTAACAGATGACCATGTTGATCAAACTTCAAATGAGCCCCATCAAGGAATAACAACGGTCGACAATGTGCAAAGCCACGAACACAAGCATCAAATGCAATAAACAGACGTTGGAAATGGCGTGTAACAGGATGAATCTCTAAATGGACAACAGATTCGGGGTTTGTCTCACACAAGATACGAACATAAACTGGTAAACTGTTGAAAGACTGTTTAACATCACCGTATAACGAATCCCGAGCCTTTTTAACCGCACGCCAAGCAAGCTTATAATTCATTAGACGACCATAATCGGTGGCTGATGAACGTCGTAAATCCGTTGCAGAATAACTAGGATCATCACGGACCTTTTTAAGGACTTGCTTGCCAATAAGATCAGAAGTCATACGACAATCCCGGCCAAAATCTCTTGAAGATGTACCACAAGTATGAACATTGCAGAGCTGCTTTACAACAAAATGTCCTGTGGATTTTTCTACCGAACCACGAACATTCCATCCACATTTCGATGAATCCTTCAAATCACAAACAACATTAATCCTATCATTGGAATTTTGGTATAAACATACTTAAAACCGGTTTCCATAGACAGTTTTTGCAACACCTCCCTAAAAGCAATTACACGACCCTTGAACCGCTGACCCTCCTTCACAAGTATTTTATCCCAACCGGCAGTCAAACGACTAATTTCTGGCATAGATACCGAAGATGAATACATAGAAACTTCAGACTCCACATTATCCTCAAGTGCAAGAACACTACCAGCATTATACGAAGATGAAGAACCAACAATAGCACTCCCAACAACTTCCATATTCACACGACTACTATTGTATGATTCAGCAATTGATATCATTGCCTGAACATCATCATCGGAGCATATTAACCAGTTAGGGTTATCAGGCAACAAGTAGTACAAATCGATGCACCCATCCTTCAAATCGGACCACCGATGTGAAAGTTTATCATGAATTAATTTGAGAGTAGTACCACGTGTAATAGAAACAACGCATGTTTCCTCTTTATACCCACACATAAGCAGTGATAGCAAAATAACTAATCGCTAACTTTAACCGACAGAGTATCGGGTCAACAGTAGTATAATGGTAACAAGGTCGAATCCACAGGGAATAACGTTTAAGTACCAAGTCGACGTAGAACTTAGTTCAGGTCAAGATTATGGTAGGGAGATATTACACTAGTGCAAAAGTAAAGATTAACTAACGGTTGTAGTTCTAGTTATTAAAAGGTATAGCCGAATTATGATCCAACGAGTTACTTTTACCCCTAAGAGAAGACTTGACAGGGAGCGTGTTTTAACCAACCTACCTTTCCACAGTAATTTAACGACATCCACGGGTGCCAACTCCTAATTCTGGTGTTAAGGTCTGAACAACTCTCACTCAACACCCTATGTGAAATTAATTAATTTTCCCTTTAGAAAACCGATTAACCTAACATGATTACGCTCTTAGAGTCGCTCGAACAACGATGACAAACCTCTGTATTGGAAACGGTCCTAACAACTAGGCCGAATCTACGTAGCGATCCCAAACCCCTTAAACCACATCTCACCGCAAAATACATCTATAGGTTCGATGTGTGTGATAGTGAACTAGGTGATCAATCTAATTCAAAGACGTTTAAAATAAGTTTTAGGACGTGGATTAATCATTAAAACATAAAATTACGCGCTACACAACTCCCGTTTAATCCCCTTTAGGGCGTTTCACTCGATTTTACATAATTCGACTATACACAAATTTAGGTACTCATGATGGTGATAACAACGGAATGATTAAAGAAAATTATACTAAAGACAATAAGTAAAAGCGAATTCAACATCATATGAAAAACAGTAAATAAGTGCTTAATAATATATATATATATATATATATATATATATATATATATATATATATATATATATATATATATATATATAGTTATATATATATAGTTACATAGATAGATAGATAGATATAGATAGCTAGATATATATGTATATATATAAGTGCATAAAAGTAAATGTACATATATATATATATATATAAGTGCGTAAGTAAATGCGTAAATAAATGCGTAAATAAATGCGTAAGTAAATACGTAAGTAAATGCGTAAATAAATGCGTAAGTAAATATATATATAGTTATAAGTGTGTAAAAGTAAATAAAAGCTCGAAAACGATAATCTATTGATACCATTACAACGATATTTTAACTAATTTATATAAAAACATATACATATATATATACATACGTAGACATATACATATATCTATATATATATAGCCCCAAAAGAGATGGTGATGAAGATGATGGTGATGAAGAAATAAAAAAATGGAGAAGATCAAAAGAAGAAGAACTAGAATAGATATATATATAAGGATATATATATATATAGAGATAGATCTAATTATATCACAACAAGAAAAAAAAATGATCATGGACGATGGAGAAGAGGGGAGGGGGAAGAAGAAAAAGAGAGGTTGGAGAAGAGAGGTCAATTGGCAAGCCTTTTGTGTTGATTTTGGGGTCATATATATAGGAAATATGTGTATGTATGTATATGTATGTATATGTTTGATCATGGCTGATGAAGATGATGAACATCACGTTCATTTTCATCATTAGAACAGCCGGATCGATTCGGGAACATCTAGGATCGATCCGGGTCAAAAATCTTGATCCGTATTGTTAAAATTCGTCTATACGGTATCGCAGTTCAGTAAAATGGCCATATCTTGAGTTGTAGACATCCGATTGACATGATTCAAAGTGCGTTGGAAAGCTTATTTGAATATCTACAACTTTCATGAAGGACACTTCTTCAGAAAATGCCGTTTTGATGGGCCATTCGTTCGTCGAAGATATTTCTCGATCGAATCGATTAGCTACTTGACCACTTGACTTAATGATACTTGAGTTGTAGAAATCCGATTGACGTGATTCAAAATGCGTTGGAAAGCTCTTGCAAAGATCTACAACTTTCATTAAGGACACTTCTTCAGAAAATGCCGTTTTAATGAGCCATTTGTTCGTCGAAGATATAATTCGTTAGTGGTACCACTAACCATCGAGCCACTTGACCACTTAAGTTAGTGGCACACTCTTATATCCCTAAAAATACCTCTTTTAGGCCTCAAAACGTGTCATTACTCGGGATTTTGGTCAACCTATAATTCCGCAATAAACCACCAAAATACCAAACGTAAATCCGACACGACACTCCGGTTACTAACCCGGTACAAAAACTACTAAAAACACAATCTTTTATAAAATATTTATGACTTATATACTTTTATGAAATTTAGGAATTAAAGACTCGAAATGATACAAAAGTGCTCAAAATGATATCAGAAATGGGGTGAAAAGTTATAAAAATAACAGTGAATTTTTCCCTCATCAAGCAGCAACACACTCATGACTAAATACCGGTGGGAGAAAGAAGACATATCAAGACAGCATTAAACCATGTCACTGCATCCCTGAACTATGTGACAGTATAAACCTTTCGTAAGTCATCAATCAATCACAGAAAACAGTTTGTTCACTACATAAATTATTCAAATTCGGATGCATAAACCAGATCGGAAAAGCATACACTACAAATATGTTCTCATACTACCAATAACAATATGAAAATCAACAGCACAAGCAAATATAGTTCTAAAAATGAAGAAAATATAAAAAACGAAGATACAAAATCCAGAGCATTAAACCATGTCACTGCATCAGTGAACTATGTCACTGTATACATCTTTCAGCTAAATCATCAATCAACCGTAGAAATTAGTCAAAATGAGATCCATAAACCAACAACATTCAGAAATCAACAGAAACACCGCAAATTTGCACAGAAAGATGCTTTATCCAGATACAGAAGAATTATAATAAAATCGTCCAGGAGAAAAAAATACGATTCAACAAACCGAGAATAAATGAAACCTAGTAATAGCAATGAAGGATTCAACAATGGCGGATTCAACAATTTAAAACTTAGCATTGACGGAAACCAGTTCTATTAGTTAATGTAGATCCAATGCACGATTCCTCTTCAAACTAAATGAATTGCAGAAATGAAAAAGGTCGGATTCATCAACGAATATGGCGGATTGAGCAACGAATCTCTATGCTTACACAGATAATTTCGAGCTATGAACACACGAAATTTCACAGAAATATCTTCATATTCATAGCGCTATTAAATGCTAATGATGACGGTTTTTCAACGTGAAATCTTTGTAATAATGAACACTGCAGTGATTTATTATTTAAGGGTAGAATGGGAAATAAGGAAAAAGTGTGTCCTTATAAGTCCAACAGATTCTTTTTTGTCCTTATAAGTCCAATAAGTCCGTTTTGTGTACTTTTGGGTCTTTGGCCCTATTTTTTTTCTATCAAAACTAATTACACATAACAAATTTAACCAAATTTCTTAATATTTGTAAAAAAAATCTCAAATGGACTTATATTTGGAACGGATGTAGTATTAAGCATATTTTTAGGGAGTTCTACCGGCACCCCCATTTTTACTACTGACACCCTATTACTCCCGGAATCACAAAAATTACTTCGGCACCACGATTATTTTTAATGAACATAATGTCAGTGGCACCGACGTTGCAATTGGAATCCAAAGTCGGTGACACTAACGTTGATGTTCAAAACT